>VWZT01015363.1:700605-723041 GCA_013397055.1 Pachycephala philippinensis
AGCGGGGGGGTTGAAGGGGAGTTCGGAGAAAATTGCTGAAAATTATAGTATTCAGCTTTTGGTGACAGTATATCAAAGCCCAGCTTCTGCCTTTATGATATTCAAATCCCTGCCGCTTCCCCAGAAAAACAGCATCGGCACAATAGAAACATTATGTGCTGGGTGGGGAGGGGGAGCGCCGCTGAAACGGGACTCGTTTGGGGTTGGGATGGACTCGGAGGGCCTGATGGCTCCACGGCACGGATGAACAAAGTGTCCGTCTGCAGCGACAATGTCCTGAGGAGGCACTTTGAATTCATCTCCTGTTACACGGTTTGAAGCACACACACGCTCTCACACACACACAGAGCCACACACACACTCTCACACGCTCCCCCCTTCCCTCCCAAGGGAAACAGCCCGGTCACTGCACAGCGCAGGAGCACCGGAGATGCAGCAGTATGAACTGACACCTCAGTAAGAGGATTAAAGCTCCTACCAGAGATTCATGCCTTATCCTTGTTAAAAACTTTTGGTCTCACTGGCTGTACCAAGGGCACCTCCAAAATTATGATCTTCCTCAGCCAGTGGCTCCCAGGGGCCAGAAGGGAACAAGAAAGAACACGAATCCCTGGAGAACGGTCAGGGAGGGTGGAGGTGGGGTGGTGGCAGAGATCCCCACCATGCCAGAAGGAGGTCAGCTGCAGGAGAAGGACAGGGAAACTCCAGAGTGTTCCCGGGAGAGCGCAGAGCCCAGATGGGGAGAGTGCAGAGCCCGGAGGAAGGCGTTGTGCCCCCGGAGGGAGCTGGCACGGCAGCCCCCGAGCAGGTTTCACATACACTCGCTGTTCAAGGCTGGGCACCGGCTGACAGGAAGAAGCAGTGTCAGAACTCGCTGGAACCAAGTCACAGCCGAGTCCCACCGAAACCCTGAGCCAAGCGGCTGGCCAGAGGTGTGCCTCCGAGCAGCAGAGCCAAGGGGCCAAGGGGAAGGCAGCTCCTCCTGGCACAGGTTTGACATCAGGCTGGAGCTGCCTGCGCTGCCCACACGTAATTCTACCCGCAGGGATGGAACAAGTTAGCAAATGTTAGCTGGTAAATAAGTTATCCTTAAAGAACCATGCAAACCTCAGCACAGCTCTGCAAGATCCTGTGAGGGAGGCAGCTATCTCCCCCTCTCCAGATGGCTGGAAGAGGCTGGAGTGCTCTCATGGCTGTCCTCAGGAGAGCTTATACACGCTGAGGAAATCTGTGTCGGGAGCATGGTTTGCTCGGCATTTGCTGCCAAGCCCCAGCCCAGGGCTCAGCCCATTAAACCATCTATTATCTTTAAGGCACCATTTGCAGAGCAACAACATCAAAGGCCTTTGTGTTCATGAACCTAAACTGGCTCTTTATGAGAAGAACCATGGCATCTGAGCCTTGTGCAGACAGACGTGCTTTGCCGCCTCCCTCCTGCTCCTGTGCTCCCAGGTTGCTAACACCTTTCTTTCCCAGCATATGTATGGAGGAGCAGGGGGTATTAAGGAATTAGGCTGGAAGCCAAAAGCACTGCCTGCTCTGTGTGCAAATCCTGCAATGGTCTCCTGGAGGAAATGAAAGTTTCTTTCATTAGGAAAGACACTGAGGTTACACCAGAGGTACATTTGGCCCCAGGATCAAAGGCCAGGCATGTATTTTAACACTTCATTGTGTTTTACAGGTACAGCTACAAGTCACAGAGACAGAGAAAGGTGTGCCTTGTCCCCTTTGAGATTCATGGCAGGTTAACCCCTCCTGTCACTTGAAAGGGGACAAGCACAGCCAAGTGCTCCTGACACCAAAGTCGTGAGGAAGCTCGACACCAAAAGCCCTGCTCAAAGCATAACTCTGCAAAGCAGGCACAGCATAAATTCCTCAGTCCTTCAGCCAAATGAATCCAAAGGGGGTTAAAATGACAGAGAAGACTCCCAGTGGGAAGGGCAGTGCCCAGCTGCTGGCTTGAGGAACTGTTAAGAAATACAAAGGTATCCTTCCCCCACACTGCGTTTCATCATCCCTGTATATTCAAGGGAAGCTGTATTTCTATGAATGTTTGCCTTGGAAAAATAATATTTTTTTGCCTCTGGATTGTCTGTGAAAACAGTAGAAGGCAGCCAATCTGGCTCCATCTCCAGTCACTTGAAGGGATGATGAGTCCTCTTCAAGACTACCAAGAAGGTATTTCCAGGAGATGTTTGTGACAGCCCAGCTGATGGTCCATGGCTGGCACACTGCCCTGTGAAGCTTTGCAGCCCAGGGAGGCTTCAGCTCGGGGGCCTTATTTGGAATATGTTTTAGAAACAGCACATCTCGAGCTGCAGATGCTCATTCAGGAGCAATAAGCTATCTGGAGCATATCTAGAAGTCTTACTGGAAAAAGATTTGCGTCCAACAGCACTGCTTTTTCTCTTCAAATCAATGAAACATAACACAGCAACAAGAGCAAATCTGATCCTCATGAGGAAAGGGCAGAGTAGGGGCATTTCTTCTGCACTGGTTCAGGGCAGCAGCCCATCTCCCATGGTGAGATCTCTTCCATGCTCTCCTGACGAACCTGGTGCTCACAGAGTGCCCAGGAAACAGGGTGAGCACAGAACCAGCAAGGACAGATGGACACAGCCTCTGAACACTCCCCTGACATCCAGCAGTCCATAGCAAAGGTGCTTCTGAACATGATACAGGTTTTGGTTTTTTTTTCTGCCATGGCTAGATTTTTGTTCTCTTAATTTGCCTTTTGGAACCCATGCAATTTTAGCACACAGAAATTATTTTGGCAAGGGGTTTCACAGTTTCACTACACTTTATTGTTTTTATCAGGTGAGACTGGTACACAAATGATAACATGCCCTAATATTATCACCAGGACAAAACCAAAGTCTATTTTGCCTTTCCTAGAAGGTCCACTAAGGTTAGGATTCAAACATCTAACATCACTTGCATTTAAAATTTGGCTTCCATATGGCAGGACTTCAGTTCTGAAATTGTTATCAGGATTTTATAGATCAAATTTACGGGGAGAGAGAAGAAGGTGGAAGAGGCGTTAAGTTATGCAGCAATGGGTGCAGTACAATGGATTTGTGACTGCATTTGCCTTTGCACTTTTCACATGCCCAGAGGCTAGAGCAGTAAGGATTGGCCTGCAGATCTGCACATCCTGCATGCAGCTAGAAAAGAGATGGAAAGCATTTTTCAAGCACTAATTCCTCAATTTTTTTCTGTGCCGAGCGAGAAGAGCCAATCTTCCACAGAGCTGTCATGTCCAAGTGCATGTAAGAGCACACTGAGCACATTGGCTGGAATTGCTCTAGAAGCTCTAAGCATTGTTCTGTGGTTTCTTCTCTTTCCAAGCATCTTTGTTTCCCTGACTTCTGGCCAGGAACACAACCTGGAGTGCCCAAGGGCTGTGGCAAAGTCAGCTGTCATGACATTTCCAACCTAACCAGAAGCGCAGGAAATATCCCAAGAAAGCTTGTTTTTATAGGCTCCCAGAAGGCTTGCATATGTCAGATATGCTTATCCAGACCAAACCCAGCCTTCCTGAAATTCACCCCTCACTAACATTAATGCTTTTTTCCATGTCAGCTTGAGTAGTGTGAGATTTTTGGCAATCAGGGAGTAGTAAAGATTTGTTTACTGCTGTTTTGGAATGGATGTTGGTTTGTTTATTGCAATTCATGCCAAAGGAATATTTCATAACAAGTAATATATTTCAGCCTATTCATTCTTTTCATGATTTTCACTTACTGTAGGGTTTTTGTTTCAAAAGTTTGTGTTGTTCAGCAGTGGAGAAATACATAAAGCAAAAGGAGGTGAGGAAAACAAAAAGGTGATTTTGTAAGATGCTCTCCCTTTCTTCATAATTTCAAAGGTAAAATCTCAGATTGGTGCACAGCAGTTCAAAAACAAGGGAGGGCTGTTAAACTGTCACATTTTCAAGTATTAAAGTTTTACACAAATGGTGACGTTATCTAAAACCTTTAATGATTCTATCACATACCCTTGTTTTTTGGTGCATCTACCTTCAGTGAATATTTTTAATCATGTTTCTGGTGCAAATATGCATGGCAAGAAAGCTGAAATGAATTTTCCATTACCATTTAGCTCTCATCAGGCTTAAATTTTGGTTCTGCAAACTTTGATTGTTCAAAACTGCACCAAAAATACCTTTAAAGGGTTTTCAATGCCTGATATTAATTTCCTTAAATATGTAAATATTAACCAAATATTTTTGTAGGGTTGTCTGTTTTGAGGCAGTAGGAGGTTGAATAAGTATTAAGCCCCCAGGTAAGATTCCTTGTCTAATGCAAAATAAAGCCACATGGGCGCACAGTTAATACAGAAGGCATAATTTAAAAAAAAAAAAAAAGAGAAGTTTGTTATGCATTCCTTTTTGCGTGAAGATTTCTAAAGTCAGCAAAGTTTGTGTCCTTGCTAAAATACCCAGAACTGGAAGATCTGCTGAGAGCTACAGAACTCATCTCAGAAATGCAGCTCTCTGGGCCCCATTGTCATTATCTGATTTAGAATGCAAGATATATCCTGCATTGGAAGATACAATCTACATTTCCCAGTGTGTTAATAACTTGACCCCCTCCAAAGGTCCTGCTGTGTGTATTGAAGCTGTCTATTAATTCCCTTGTGGACTGCTGGTTTTGGTATTTAATCTCCAGGAAGAATTTAAGAAGGTCAAAGTCCCCTTCTTTGAGGAATGCCATACAACTAATAAAACAAAGTACATTTGCCCCTCAAAGAGCTAGAAGTCTGGGAGCTGTGTTGACAAGAGACCTTTGGACTATTTATACTGCTATTAGAAAGAGGGGGAAGGGCAGGGAGATAGTTACTGTAGTTTAATAAGTATGGGAAGATGGTTAATACACATGGAGTTTCAGTCCCACTGTGACATTTGATTTATGTTAAATGTACTGAAAGGGTCAAGATCTCTTTTCACACCACTGCAATCCTATGGACCCCCTTGGTCTGTGCATGGTGGCTAGAATCTGGATGATGCTGGATTTCTTGGAGCAAAGAAGTTTAGGATGTAATAAAAACTCAGCAAAATGCCCATAGAGGGATCTGCTCACAGAGTTTCTGTGTAGGTAGGACATCAGCACAAAGCATCAGTAAGCCCAAAGACCAAAGAGAAGAAGTCCCTAAGAGGTGTACTTGACAGCACTGGCTCAAGCCTAAATCCCAGCTTCAAGCAGACCTTCCCCTGTCTCCAGGAGACTTCCAAGACAGCAGCATTAGGGCCTCCCCACTGCTGAGAGAGAAAACCAAAACCCACACCAAAACATGCAAGGACTAGAATTTAGCAGGTGTTGATACAAAGGCTCCTTGCTTGGAGACTCACTGGGCACTTCATGCCATTGTTTCAAAACAGCCATGGAGATAGAGCCAAAATTTCCAAGGGTCATTTCAAAGCATGAATCTGTTGCAGTGGCTCTGGGCACATCTGAGGTTGCTGCAGGGTTCTTGGGCTCGTACAACGCCCATGAACAACTCATACCTCACAGAGTAAGGCCTAGAGGGCTGCTGAGGCTACATGGTATTACCCCAGATCTCTGATTAGGTTACTGGACTTTCTAGCCAGCTTTCCAAGAAAAACAGAGTAAGTATGAGAGCACTGTTCATTTGTGTGGCTGTCGATCCATCTGTCCCTTCAAGCCTGACGGGCAATTCCTGTTAGGTTTTGGCAGTAGAAGACACTTGAAGGCATCATGTTACTGCAAGCTGATTTAAATGCATGGGGTACAGAGAGCCTAGAAATACCTCCACAAAATAAAAGCTGCTACATAACCTCAACCTATTCAGCTCTGGGAAGTGCACAAGGAAAGGACACCAAAACTGAGACTTTGATTGGTTCAGTGGCTTGTGAAGCTTCTTCCTATGAACATTGTAGGCCATAGAAAACAGTAGTGAGCAGCCTTGTGAAAGCCTGCAAATCCTCTTAAAAAGGTGTCATGAAATTTTCCCATTAATCTGGGAAGAAACACCTTTTCAGCCCAGCTTTCACAGGGAGATGAAAGTTAAGGCTGCACGTACAAATTCTTCACAATAGATCCAACCCCAGTGCCCGGTCAGGAGCCGATGGTGGGGGCTGTGCTTCCTGGGGCTGCAGGACAATGTCCCCCTGCACCCTGGCAGAGGAAGCATCCTCCCCCTCCTGTGCCCTCAGCCACGCTGGGTGCTGTCTCTGCACGGCACCTTCACAGCCCAGGTGTGGGCAGATAATGGCTCGGACTTCCCTTTTACTGCTGCTCTTATTTTATCTGCACCGAGATACCATCAGTGACAAGGCAAGTGTGGGGAGATTTCTCTGACAGTCCTCTCAGACATCTGATTACAAACTGCCTGGGCTTATCCAACGCCTCCCCTGGCTGATAACTTCAAAGGGACTGGCTCTCCCTTCTCTTGCTTCAGCTGCCCAAATAGCTCCCTTTCCAGGGCTCTGATTTTGGCCAGGCTTTTCATAAAATGCATCAGTGTCACTGTGTTCACAGGGCTGGATCTGAGGAATCTGGGCTTTTGGCCTGACAAGCCTAAACTTGGACGGGCAAATCTGCTGAAACTTGAGGTTTTACGAACTTTTCAAATTATTTTTGTGTGTTCATGGGGTTCAAAAATTTGATTGAGGTCATGAACCTTTCCTCTCCTCCTCCTGTCATTTGAAACTAGAGTTCTTTTCCAAGAGTGATTAGTTCCATTAAAAGAGTATTTTCCGAACTAAATGGGAGTTCTGTGCTACTGCATGTCCAGACAGGAGATGTGATGAATCACGAGATGGAAGAAAACTTTGGAACGAAAAGCCCATCACCATGATTAGAAAATGTGTATAAAATCCTGGCCCAGTGAAGTTAGCAGCAAAATATTATTGCCCTCTGTAAGACCAGGTTTTCATCAGCTACTTTTTTGTTTCATTGGAGTTTTTCTTCTCTGCTCCTCCTCTTGGGATCTGTGTTTGTTTTCCTTCAGCCCACTCAAAGGCTTTTTCCCCCCTCCTTATTTTTGAATAGCTTTCATATTTCTTTTATCCACAACTGTTTCTTAGACTGCTTCCCTTTGATAGAACTCAGGCTCCCGAAACATCTTAGTTGAACTCTAAGCAGACTGAGAATAAGACAAAATAATTTGCCTCTGGAAACTTCATTCTTTCCACAATTTTCTGTGGCTTTCACCACCACGCCAGCAAAAAATTAGATGCCTTACATGTATTTTGAAAGGAGCTTGGTTTGCAGGGTGAGTTTCCCACTGCCAGAACAAGCCAGGGTAGCTACAAAGCACAGTGCACAGGGATGGCAGGAGGCAGTGTCAGGGATATTTTTTCCCATTGGTCTGGCTTTGCATGGCAGTGAGAAGTGACGACCACTGAAACTACCCAGAGCCAGTGTGGTCCCAAAAGTTGGCACCACTGGCACTGTCCCCAACACCTAAAATTCTGTCAGTGTCAGAGTTGCGACACTCATGTAAACCAAGCGTGGGATTTCTGCCTCCTCCCCATGATTCAGGAGCTGAATCTCTTGTTTTCTGCCTGTTTATCTCTCAGTAGAACTGAGAGCCCCTGGTGACAGTGCATAACTGCACTACCAAGGCACACGAAGGCACAACCCACGTCCTTGATAGTTTAACAACTTAGTTTAGCTGTTAACGTCTTAGTTTAGCAGCTTAAAATTAACTTTGCCATGCTACCAGTTAGGTTTCCTACTGCCCACAGAGTGTGTTTAGTGTTTGAGATCTCAGTTACACCTTCTGGGATGAAGATCAGCCTTCAAAAGAGTTCACTGTAAAAAANGATTTTGCACATCAAATTTGCTTCCAAAAATTTATTTTATGTGAATAGCTGCTGCCCATAATTCCTTGTGAGTATTCAGACTTTGGAAAGACAATTTTTTTAGCTGATAGCCTGAGAAGTTGCTGGGATGATAGTCAAAGAGCCTGAAATCCTCAGTGCATCAAGAATTAAGAAAACAATCCCAGCACTTCTCCAAATCAAAAGGGCACCTCGAAATGTGTTCACCCCTTCACATCCCCCCGAAGCTGGGGGGGCCTCCAGGTCCTGCATGCTGGCTCCTGCAGTAGAGAGGGATGCTCTGAGCAGCAGACCCCACCAACCACGCTTGTCAGGTGATGGATGTGGTGTGCCCCAAGCTCCTCTCTGCTTGGGCCCGTTTCAAGTACCTGGGTTATCAGGGTGCTGCCATTATAAATGTAAACTGCAAATGGAACATCAAACAACAGCCCTGTCCTGCACAGCGTCACTGCCACGGCTTGGACAAGGAGGAGCTGCCTGATCATTTCCAGCTCTCAAACTGCTGGGGAAGGGCTGGGGAGTGACCGGGATAAAGAGCAGCATTCACAGCAGCCTCAAACCCCTTCTGCAGGAGGGCTAAGGTCACGCTTTACTCCTACACCCAGCTTTGTTATATTAAGTATAATTCTCTTTACTTTATGAAAACAGGTTAAGAAGAAGAGCTGGAGATATTTGGATTAATGTACAAGAACAGGGGGATTAAGAGGCCCTGTCAATTAAGGTGATCCCTTTAAGGCTCTGCCCTTTCACCCCTGGAGCTTGGCTTTAATTCCTGCTCAGACTGATGTGACTAAACCCCTTCTAATCTGACAGCTGATACAGGTCAGAAGTTAAATGTGTCCAGACAGCAAAAGACACCATTCTCATGGTCTCCATCCCCAGGAGTCACCCTGACACGGCAGCCCCAGGGACCCCTCACAGCAGTGAGAGGGTCTCTCTGCCTTTTTTTGGCACCTTATGGTGCTGACTCTCCAAACTGGGGTTCTTGCAAATCTTATCCTTCACAGGTTTGTCCCCCTTGCCCTTCATAATGCTCTAGCCCCATGAGTGTGCTGCAGGGCAAGTAACACCTTGTTCCTCCCCACCACGGGGCTCACCCGGGACCCCAGGGTGATGTTTGGGTATTTTCCACACACGTCTGTGTGTTGTGGAAGGCACCATTTATAAGCTGTGACCCTGGTCCAACTGCAGCACATGGAAAGAAATCAGGCCATGCCATGCAAGCAGGCGTGGGGATCCTCCCGCCCAGCCCTGCCATCAGAGGTGTAGCTGCCACAGCTCCTGTTACAGAGAAGGTGAGTAGATTGCTTCAGGGATCGTCCACCCACCTCATTTAGACACCTCTGTTGGAAGGGGTTGTGTGTGTAAGTGTCTGTCTCCCATGCTGATGGTGAACGGGGCTGACACGGACTTGCCTCAGTCCCCTTAACCAGCTGTTGACTGGCCCTGAGGCCAGTGAGATGGATCTGCTTCTTGTTACAGAGGCTTGCAAAACCTAAACCAAACCAGAGCATGTTGTTATCTAGAAGTGAATGTCATGTCCTAAGGAGGATGCTGAAGATGGTTTATGAGCTGTGAGATCTTCCAGCTTGCACAGTAAACCACCATCAAAATCCTTGCCTCAGCAGTACTGAGGTTAGTGATAGCCAGGGCTGAGGGCTGAGCAGACTAACTTGAATAACTTATTTCTTAGCAGTATGAACAAAGGAGTTGTAACTATCTTAGGCTGTGTTTTACCCTGCAAACAACCCCTCTGGGCTAGTCTTGGGACCTTGCTGGGATCTGTTTTCTCTCTGACATCTTGCATTTGATCTGGTTCAGAAGAGGATTTTGAAACCCAGCAAGACTGAGCAAGCAGCTCTTTCAGACCAAGCATCACTGATAAAATTCACAATGCTTATGCTGAAAAAGCTGAAGAGCCTTGTTCCGTCTCAAGTAATTAAAAGGCATTTCTGTGTCAGAGCCATGCAATGGTTTCTTTCTGCTTCTTCCGTGGCCAGGCATAGCAGCAGCAGCAGTGGGGGGAGTGGGGAGCTATAGGGACACAAGCAGGTAGCAGCAGAAGCCCAGGCCCCACACCCCTCAGAATTCCTCTTCTGGTCTGTTCCTACTTTTCTACTTGTTACTGCTTTTCCCTTTCTTCTTCCTCTTTTCTGCTTTCTGGGTTCTCACAGCTTGTGCAGGTAACAGCCAGACATTTGTCCCTTCACCTCCAGAGCCGTGGAACTGCTGTGTGCCTTCAACAAGCCCACCACACAGGCTCCTTTTGCTGCAGCTGCAGCGGCCAAAACCCTGCTTGCATCCCTGTCTGGCAGGATTCATTGCAGTAATGCATCAAGTTGCTTTTCCTGAGCATCATCTAGAGGAGCTGGATGGCCCTGCATGTCTGGCCTGGCTCAGGGGCAGTGCAGGGTTTGCCTTCCCCCACCTTGCTCCGCAAACACCGCAGCCCCAGAGAGCTCTCCAAGAACATCCTTGGGTATACCTGGGGTACAAAACTCAGCACATGTAGGAGGGTCTGACCACAAAAAGAAAGCTTGGATCACTGCTTGGATATTTAAAGAACAAGGAACATAGGAAGGCAGATGCCATTTCTCAGCCATCCAGATGTGGAGAGTGAAGTTGCTGTAGTCAGGCTGGGTTTGCCTTACTCTACCTCCATGCTCAGCAGCTCCTCTCAGCACATGGTCTAGATTAAGCCCCATTCTCTTTTAAGCCGTTAAATCATCATGAGCTCTCCAGTCCCCCAGTGGGCTCATCTTGGAAAATCTTGCAATAGCTCCAATTTCTGCCAAATCATTCAGATCTTAGCTTTCAACTTGTCTTTCACCCCAGGGGCTTGGCTTCCCCATTGGTAGAAGGATAAAGGTCTTGCACAAAGGCCTCGGGAGAGATGTGCGTGGGCTCGCTGATGCTGATCTGAAGCAAAGACGGAGTTTGTGTGGGGGTGTGCTTATGTAAAACTCAGAGCTCCAGTTCACCTCGGGGGCCACCCACAGACTCCAAAACTAATTATTTGCTCGTATATTTTCCCCACAATAAGATTCATTTGTGGGGAGGGGAACACAGACTTTGGGGATGGTGAGCTTTGCTGTTCAGACAGATGTTTAGTTTGTGCTTAAATCTGGTCCAAATCCACTTTTGAATGGTTTCACAGAAGTGAGCTGTAGATCTGGGCATGACCTGATCTCTTAGCTCATCTGTGCTGTATGGAGAAAGTGGTCTTCTCAGGAGTGTGATATGAATTCCTAACCCTGCCATCAGTTTTGTGTTCCTAGATTAAGAAAGTCCTGGTCCCTTTTTAGTCCTCCAGCAGACAAAGTGCCAGGATTGCAGTGTGGCTGTGACCAGCTCACTAAGGTACGTGTGATGATGGCAAGCAGCCCAGGGGAGCCAATTAGCACTGGGCTTGGTTTATGTATGTTCACACCACAGGGTGACAATTTTGTCACAGTAGAGGAGCTCAGGGACCTAAGACATGCAAGTGGAAGCTTTAACAGCACATGCACAGCCATCCCTGCCTTGTCCAGGGGAATCACTGGGATATGCACCATGGCTGGAATCTCTGGGCCCAGGTAGCTGTGCTAGGGGTACTCCTGTTATGCCTTTTCTTATGGCGATCCATCAGTCTTGCATATTCCCTGCAGGGCTTATTTTAATGTCACAAAAATGTTCTTAAATTCATTAGCAGACGTACCATATTTATCAAACAGATCCTTTAAGACTAACTCCATTGTCCAGCAAGCTGTGGGTGCAGCCTTTCAAGTCCATGTTAAACAAACAGCTGCTGATTGAAACAGAAGCGAGCCAGAAATTAATAAAACCTTTCCTAGACTAAATGGTGAAATGCTGCATAGCGCATGTGTCATCTAATAAATACACCTGTTGAATGAGGGAGTAAGCAAAGAGAAGGAGGGAAACGTTGCCTGAGAGCTGCCCGGGCTGGCTGCCAGTTGCTGTTTGAGCAGCACATGTACCTGCAAGAGCTGTGTTTGTGCAGCAGAGAAGGGAAAGGAAGGATGTGTGCGAGAGAGGCTCCCTCCACTCGAGCGCAACCTGCACTAGCCTAGGTCTTGCTCCAAGAGCCCAGTTCCTCAAACTCGCCCAAACAGTCTGAGCACAGGCAGCCCCCGTGACTTTGCAGCCCCAGTTCCCTGGAGGCTGGCCAGAGACTAAGTCAGTAAATAAAAACATTGCATTTTTTAAGTCTCAGCCAAGAAGATGAAAACAAAGGCCTAGCATTCTACATGCAAAGATGAGCTGACTTTTTTCAAACTCCTGCTGTCACCAGGCCTTCTCTATGTCTGTAGAGAGGAATGCAGTGGATGAGGAGCTCTGCCACCTCAGTTTCATGGTGTTGAATGCCTCCATAGCAAACAGTATCCTCACAAGTTACAGAGCAGCATTGCAGCCTGATGCCACAAAAAAGATAAGAATGCGTAGACCACGTTGTGGAAAGAGGGGAAAAATACTCTTGAATACTTTGAATCCCTGATGCTGTTTAGGACACATTGTCAGGGTCTGTGAAAAGTTCAGTATTGAGCTGCCTCTCAAACTTGCCATCACATACATGTCTTATCTGGTCCTTTATCCTCATGCTAGATCACCTCTTCCCAACCCTTCTGCCACTTCAGTGTCCCTAAATCTGAGTCCCTCACACAGCACATGCTAAGGAGAGAGGGTTCAGACCTGGCTGTTTATAAAATGCGGCATAAAGAAGATTAAACTCTACTCCTTACCCCTGCACATTTTCCTGTAAAAGAATATTCTTAAAGTGCTTTGAGATCCGTGGATGAAAAGATCTGTTAATAATAATTTATTACTAAGCTATTGCTAAAGGTCTGTCAGCTTTTCCTTTGGGATTATATACATAGGAGCTTCCCGCAATGTTACAGAACATCTCCCCAGGCTGATACTTGGCAAACCATGTCCCAGTTCTGAGCCATTTAATTTTTTATTCATTTTCTGAAAGCTTGTGTTAACCAGTTTTAACCTGACAAGTGAAGAAACAGAACCAAAACAATAATACCTGGATTGTAAATGTGCATCCTGGTGATTTACAATGAAATGACTGTCTGGATTAGACTAACTATTGTTCTAGCTACACTCCACATCACCACGGAATGGGACAGAAAAAATAAATAAAAGGATAGAAGAGATATTTTCTTTTCTATGAGGGCATGGAAAATCATGGTAGCTTAGCACCCCTTGTCAACTACAACTTTTCCCCTGGAGCAAGTATGAATCATGCAGACAGGAGCACAAATAAATCTTCCTGCAGACAAACTTGTGTCTGCAAGGTTTTCATTTAGTTTGCCCTTGCCAACCAGTCAGAGTGTGAAAATAAGTAGCTCTTCAGTGAGGTGAGGAATGATCACTTTTTAACTACAAGAAATTAATTTGTAAAAAATGGTTTTGAAGAAAGAAATAGGGCTTGCTCTTTCTGGCAATACGACATGCTCTACACAGGCAGTGTGATGGAGATGCTTCCTGTGTGCTGTTCTTCAGTGCTCCCTGTGTCCTGGGGCATCACCGCACTCAGTCCATTACTCATATGTTCTTTTCCTGAGCAACTTGGCTTGGATGGGCAGTTTCTGCAAGGATGGTGTGAGGACGAGGACTGTCAAATGCCTGTGACCCCTCAGTGACCACAGCAGTTCATTGCTGCACTTTGCCTGTCCTGTAGGAAAGCACATCAGACTAATCCAGCCACCCAGCCACCTTCCAGCAGCTCTGGCCTGACTTTGGAGCAACACTAAGTAGGAGATGGAAGATCCTACTTCAGGCCCTGAGGCAACTAGAAGCAATTAAGTAGGATTAAACAGGGACAAAACAGGAATGGGAGAATTATTTCTGTTGCTTTTACCAGCACTGGAGTGGAATCTGATTGTAATTGTGTCCTATTTACTGACCTGACAAGAACAGAGATGAATGTCCAGATAAAATAAAGTAACTTTTTATAATCAGTTTCTGATTAAAAATAATGGGGGAGCAGGGGGATGGAGAAGCAGGGCCCGTGTTCAGCACTGCATGTAACTGGCTGAGAGTGCCTGGGCTTGCTCTGCAGAGCGTCCAGCCTTGGCTCAATGGCAGTGCCCTCATCCTCAGCCGAGCAGGTACAGAGCAGCTGAGAATGGGTCATCTCGTGCCACCTCAACAGCTCACACGGACTAGTAAAGACCATGATCATCCCTCCCTAACCTGCTCCTTAAATTTTTTCTCCACGCCTGGTGTGCCTCTGCCCAGGGCAGGGGGGTTGGAACTCGATGATCTTTAAGGTCCCTTCCAAACCAAACCATTCTGTGACTCTGTGATCCTATGATTCTGTGACTTTGCAAAACCATCCCAATACTTAATTAATTTCTGGGAACACTCACCAGGACCATATGACTGGTCCTGTCTGAAATTACATTTTCTCTGCAGTAGGTTTAAATAACTGGGCCTTGGTGGTGGAGAAAAGTCAGGAGACTTTCATGAGAGAGTTTTTCAAAAAACCAACATAAAAATGGAATCTCCTTGTTAATCAGGAGAAGCAGAGGGAGCATCAGTCAGACTGTGAGGTACAGGCAAAGAAATAACCCTCAGAGGTATTTTCTTCTATATGAAGAAAATCCGGATTAAGGGCAATAAAGTATGCAATACAATAACAAATGCATAGCATTACTGAAGCCTCAGTGCAGAATTTTAATAGACCAAACCATTCTGCATTCATGTTCAAAAATAAGTCAGTTATTGTAACACACTATGACACTACTTTATGGGATGTTTGCCCAGATTTCATATCTGAAAGCAGAAAATTATTTAAACCCCTGCAGGGTTCAAAATGCTGCAAAATTCTTGACACCATTCTGGAAAGCCAGAGGTCAATATTACACTAAAACAGAAAGTGGCTGCCACTTCATCAACCATCATTCAGGATGGTATCAGTACAGAGATGAAGGAAAGTCTCATTTCATTGTAATGTATTGTAGAACACAATATTTCTCCATAATTATCACTCACAATATTCTTACAAGATAAGATGCTCTTGGACCGTAATATTGGAGGAGTGAAAGGAAAGACCTAATTATTTCTGTTTAAAATCAATAATTATTTAAGTTGTTGGTATGCTTGGAATAACCCAACAGAAAATGGAGTAAATATGTCAACAACAGCAAAGATAATGAGTGCAGGAGTCAGCAAAAGCAGAGAAGCCAAATGAGAGGGAAAACTGAAAATTCAGTATTTGGGAAAAGTGACCAAGGAGGTGACATGGTCAACATCAAGACTTTGGGCTTACAATGTCTGCTGAAACCAGGAGTTTAAAATTGCTCTGCCAATAATCTGCAGCTTCAGCAGTGATGGTGCCAGGAGAAAAACCTCTGGCACAATGGGTACAGCACTGTATTTCTGCAAAGGATGGAAATAACCCAAACAAACTGGGATCGGTTCTAGCTATGAAATGAAAATTAAATTTAAAGAAATACACTCATTCTACTAGACTCTGGGCAGCTGGGATGCTACAATGACCCTTGGAGCACTCTGGTTTCTACCAGGACATGGACCAAAAATCCTGGTATGTCAAGTGAAGGAAGGGTGCCTTTAAAGGCATTGGGCTTACAGCAAAGCTGCTAAAATGGCAATGAAATTTCAACAGTATAAACAAACTGAGCTTGTACAGTGCTTGATTAAGAATATCACCTTGAAACATCAAACAACTCCTCTCATTTTTCCGGAGTCCTCTCCAGGAATGAAGAAAAATCAGGAACAACCAGCTGAGAGAAACAGGTGGACACATACTCTGTCTTACATATACATCCAGACTACATTCTTCAGCAAAAAGGCAAAATTTCTTCTAATCAAACCAACTCTGTAATTGGAAATGTGTCAGTCAGAAATTGAAAATAATCATGTTTCATACATATGTAAAATCAAAGCAGGTCACATTTTGTTATGAAATAGTTGAAGATAATCTGGAACTTCTAAAGACTCAGGAAATCTCACAAAAAAGAAGAGTGATCTGGACTTAGAAACACTCCAGAAAAGATTAAGCTAAGTCTCAGTTCATTTAGCAGATGAGCCACGTTTCAGTTAGAAAAAAAACCCGTATTAAACAACTGAGAATGTCATAAAAATGTTATGCTTCAGCTGTATTAACTGGCAGAAATTGTACTTCCATTTCCAGTAAGCTGTGTGAGTGCTGAAAGAATATTTTCAGGACTCAAATTTATCCTTTCACCACAGAGGTTCAATATTACAGAGCAAATATCAGAAAATGTTACTTCAGTTTTCTCAGATAAATTTCAGGAGAAGCATGTTTCTTTGACATCAGAGCATTCGCATATATTCTGCAAAACTACCACGTAAGAATGAGTGATCATAAAGAAGTTAAAATTAAAATATCATTTATTTATACCTCTATTAGGATTAAAACCATCCTGATATTACAAGCAAATCCTAAGTTTTTATTTTATTTTTCATACCAAAGCAAGAAAAATAAGTCAAAGGAAAGGCAGAACGAAAGAAAACCTTGCTTGACTTCTGGATATATGTCCTCCCCAGACTTCCCAAATCCTGCAGTCCTGCACGGAGAGACCACAGACCTTTGCTGTGATTGTGATTCCCCACACTGGGAGGTTCATGCAGACCAGAAAGGCTGAAGCTCAAAACACATCTTTGCATGGATGGACCTGCTCACAAGCAAGGCAAAGCAGCTGGAAAGGCCCTCTCTCACATTCATCTGGAAAAATAAGCTCTACAGTTCATTTCAGTAATTATTTTAGTGCTCAACACAATTACATTACACTAGAAAGCATCCAGAGAAGGAATGATAAATTAATAAGGATATTCTTTAGCTGGGAACCACTTCAAGTAATTAATTCCTAGTCTGCTTTTGACCAGTGTTACTCTGTGCATAGATTGAAACTTGAAAGAGTATTTGCATCAAAGCACACAGGTCCCTTAGCATGCAGACCCCTCTAAACTCATTTCCTATCCAAGTGCAGTGTTCAGTTTAAAAGTTAATTCCTCCCCTACAGAGGTTATGGGCTACAGCAATATTCCCTCCTTTAACGAGGCGGAATACTGCTGTGCTGGGAATATTTCCATGGCCAAATTAAATTCTGGAAGTATTTACTCCCTGCCCAGAGCTCAGTTCTGCGACCTTCGCTTACCTCTCTTTATGGCCTGACCTCACCACAGCAGAGTTGAGCCCATGGCTGAGAACAAAGCATGGGGCCCAGTGCTGCCCTCAGAGATGCTTAAGCAAATCCACCTTCTTGAGCAGGCTGCTCAGGTACTACTGAAGGTATAGCTGGACTTTGTTGTCTACCAGAGTAGACTGGAAATTATGTATATTAAGAGAGTCTTTTACCTTAGCATGTCTATTCTTTTTTTTTTTTTTTAAACCTTGTGTCTTTTGAAGCCCTCAAGAAAGTATTTTCAGAGTAATATAAAAAAAAAATTAAATTAAAGGGAGAAGACAGAAAACCTCAGACATTTTTCTTCAGATTGAACAAGTTTGACTATCTCTTCCTGCTCATGATAAAATACTAAAAACTGATGATAAAAGTAAGTAAGTAAGAAAGTAAGGCTTTCTTAACTGAGAGAAAGAATGTGAGTATATTTAGGAGAAGCAAGGGGATCTATAAACAGATTAAATGATGTGCACTCTGTTTGAGAGCTTTCAACACAGTACACAAATTAAATATTTCCAGAAATTCTGTTGGGCCTATGTAACAGAGAAGTATTGTGGGCTCTTAAAATGACCTTTCAAATTTAAAAAAACACAAAGGTCTGTATACATAATGGAAAATGCGCCTTGATAAACATAAGGTATTTTGTTGACTGTGGTTGGAAACTGACTATTGAAAGAATCTCACATGGACACAAAATGAAGCCTTGTTTTACTTATTTTTTAAAATTTTACTTCTCTAGCAAGGTCGTGGGTTTACAGACCTCTCATGTGGAAAATGGAAACTTGTACCTCATCCCACGAGCAAGTGGATGCCGTGCAGCTCTCTGGCACACCCTGGCCAGCTCTGTCACAGCTCTCACTGATGCATCTGCAGAGGAATGAGCATTCTCATCCAAAGACTTCACTCGCAGTGTTACAGGGTTGTCGGACCCACCTCATGGAGACTCTGTAGAGGAGATGAAGCCCACTCCAGCCCTCGGGCAGCCCAGTCCATCAGCCTACCTTGTTCAAACTCTGGCGTTCATCCCAGACAGGCTAAAGAAATGCTTGGATTTTTTTAGTGTCCCAGCTTCTCTTGGTAAAGGCAGAGACAGATTTCTGTAGGCACGATATCCCCACTTCAGGGGACAGGTCTGGGCCTTCACCACTTGACAGGAGAATAACGCAGGAGTCACATGGATAAAGAAGGAGGACACCTTGGTGGCACCCCCAGTGCTGATCCGTCCCCACGCTTTGAGACCCTTTGTTAAAGGTGTTGCATTTAGTCCTTGGCCTGGAAAGCAAAGGTTTATCTTTCTTCACACAACTTAGGGATGCTTCCTGACCCTTTCTGTGCTCAGCCTTATGTTTCGTAAAACACACTACATGTCAACTCATATTTCTTTCCTTGTCTACAGCAGTCTTTCCCCTCCTCCTCTATGGCCCCATTGGACTGATACCACTTTGAGGAAAAAAGTGTAAGCACAGCTCCCTCGCCCTGTTCTGCTGTAACCTCATAATCCTGGCTCTGACTCACTGTCACACTCAGGTAGTGGCTTCCCCCAAAGCACAGGAGAAGCCCTCTTGGTTCCCAGTGCCTTGCAGTGCAGGGAATTGCATAAGGAAACACAATGAGTGCTTTAGGAGTAGTCTGCCTTGCCCTGTCTCCATGTCACTGTCTTTGAATGACCACTTTCATAAAACATATTGATGTTTGCCCATGAAAAACACTGCAGCTAAGGGAGGAAGAATCTCTGTCAACTTACCTGCAGCTCTGGGAGGAGCAAGGAGCTATCTGAAGTGGGTTTATGTTCCTGCAGTCCCCAAGATGGGGGCTGGTTTCCCTCTATGGCAGTAACAGTGCCTATTCAACGATATCAACTGTCCAACTCATGGTTTTATTATTAAATTACAGACCTTGAAGTACTCAAAATGAAAACTGATTAGATCAAAAACTACTTGCTTTGCACATCACCATGGCAATTCCACTTTCTCCATCTACTTATTTAGGATGATGATGACCTCTGCAATAATCCTTGAAACAGATACAAAGATACAACTGAGTCAAAACAAATTACAGAAAATGAGTGTCTTAACTGGCAGCAAGTCCATCATCCTCTGCTCCAGAATACTGTCTAGGCCCCAAGAAGAAAAAAGGTATGGCCTCAAGAACTAGCACATAGGCAGAATTCAAATGCATTCACAAATGCAATCCACAAAATCCCCAGCTACTTGTTGTGTTACCCTAAAATCCATAGATATATCAGGATATTTTTGCTTTAAAGTTCTCCAGATACCCAGAGTCCACCCTAAACCATCAATACTGGGACCCAAAAAGTCCCCAGAATCTCACCCCAGAGGTGTTGCAAAGCAATGTTACTCTAGGTAGTCTCTGCTGCATGAGCAGTTATTACATGTACTGCTTTCTTTGCAGAATTGTCCCTGGGTGACAGCACCAGAGCTCCAGATCACACTGAGTGGCAAGGTCTCCCAACCCAGTTCTCTTCTTTCTGTGATTCTCAGCCCCTGGTCAAGAGCAGCAGCCAGCCAAACATGGATCCTGACCTGCCTGACAAAACACAAGCATGCTGGAGGGCAGCCTCCTTCTCTTTCAGCTCAGTGGGGAGCAGGACTGTTACCCTTGTTTCACATGAACTCCAATGACAAATATCTCTCTATCTCCCTTTTCAAATGACTTAATGTTGGCATCACAGCTTTACCCAGAGATGCAGGCAGTAGGAGAGATCCACCCAAACAAACATCCCTGTGACCAAGAGGGGGTTGTGTGCACAGAAAGGGAGCAGGTAGGACAAAGCCTGGAATTTTAGAAAAAGCAATGTTATTTGGCACTGTAAACATGACAACTGCCAGATCCCATCCAAAATATATGTGGTAGGTTCAATGCCCTGAAACATCTTCCACACGCTGTGCTCCATTAGGTTCACAGGACTTTCCCCAAAGCCCAGATTTCTGCATGTTTGTACAGATGTACTCAGTTCCGGGCAGGGCTGCTCTTGGGACACATGCCCACATAGGCAGGCAAACAAGGATCTTCACAATCAAAGAAAAGCATTCACAATTTGTCTGCCTTTATGTTACTGTTTATAAATACCCAGCTAGGAATCGGGGGAAAACCACTGTGTGGTTTAAGTAGCCAGTCTGCTACCACAAAAGATGAATAGTGAATAGCTGAAGTGAATGATTCCCAGAAAACTCATAGTCTGAAAATGGTTTGCCTGTGTTATTCAGCAAAGGCTTATGAATAACGAACAAGAAGTAAGGACACGACCAGAGGATAGATTAAACTGATCAGGGTTTTTTTTCAATTTTAAATACTTATCATGCACTATAGATATAAAAATATATAAGTGTATTGGGGGGAATTTACACACCTCACACTCTCATGCAAGCATGCACAAGCCAGAGCACTGACAGCAGTGTATCATCTGTCAGATGGTCATGAGCAAGGCTGATGGGAGTGCAGGAAATGACTGCTCATGGGAGCTGGGGTGCAACACCTCCATGTCAACTACATTTTATTTCCTGTTTCATCTGTCCCATATGCTACAAGCAGGTTATGAGCACGACCAGTACTCATATTGGAAACTTGATGGCTGTGCATCAGCAAGGCACATGGGTGTGAAAAAGGGGCAAACACGGCAAACTTCTTCACAGTGTTCCTGTGATACTGAAGTTACCAGAATGGTATCAGGTGAGAGCTGAGACAGAATCATTTTATGAGCACTGCCACTGAAATTCCCTGGCCAGAGACTGTCAGAGATGTTATCTACAAGGAATTCTGCCTCTCATCTTACAGATATTCTCCTCCTGCTCCAGTGATTTATCAGCCCTGGAAGGCAACCTGGCAGGGATGATCACCTGTATAACATACGACAACAAATTGTTGTAACGATTTCTTCAGAGGTACCATGCATATTACAAGACCCCTGTTTGCAACACCCTTTGTGACAGCCCTTGGTGAGAAGCCATCATAGGGTCAACCACAAATAATACAAAAATATTTCTTTTCCTATTAAGACTTGTTTACTAGGTCACCAAACTCTGACAAACTCTGGCATAACTGAGTGAAAACTAGCTTTTTTTCAACTGCCAACCGGAAAGAAGAATTTGGGCCTGATTTTTTTTTTTCATTTTAAAATACAGATTGGTTTCAAAATGAAAATATATCAATATGCTTTCCAGAAATTTCCACCCCTTTTCATCAAAATAGCTTATCAAATTTTCCCTAAATTCATTCAATTACTCTAAAACTGCTGTAAATTTACATATTAACTAAAAATACTTTCTGCTCAGCTCCATCCAAAACATGTATAACACTTGTATGAACTGGTGGAGGAAACTGTGACTAGGATACAGAAATATTTGAACATCCAATGCAAATAAGGTGTAAATGTAATGGACTCACTATTACAGAAATGTCTTGGCCTGTTTCCACCTGGAGCCAGCAAGATGATTAACTGGCCACATGCACTAATTATTCGAGGTTGATGTTTGCATCAGTACTGTGTAAATTGGGTACTGTTCTGCTCAGGAAAAAAACCCCAAACCAACCTACTCAACTGAAGCCTGGAGACTGGATCATCTGTTCCTGATGAAACTGGGTACGACAACAAGAGCCTCTGGGATTTCCAAGCAGAAGTTTGGGCAAGCCCAAAGCAGCCAACAGGTCAGCCAGGGAAAGCCCTTGCTGTGCTGGCTCCAACAGCACCCAGAGAGCTTCTCCAGAGCAGGAGTCACTTGCACATGGACTCCCACCATTTCTGTTCCCCTGGAAATGCTTTTAACAATCTTCTCACCAAATTCTGCTCCAGGACTGAGTGGCTAATAGGTGTATTAAGGCAAGTTAAGCTTCAAGACCTCCAATACCTGGCATTGTGACATAACCCAACCTTTGGTTAGAGCCCCGTGCCATGAGGAGTGCTGTTAAGCAAACAAGGATGTAGTTTTCTCCTGCATACTCCTTTCCATGTATGTCTTCAGACAGAATCTGAATTTGAATTCCTCCCTCAGATGATAAAAAACCATGTTTGTTCTTTGTCCATGCTTGGAGTAGTCTGAGCAGGATCAGGGCTGAGGTTTTGCTGAAAGGTGCTTGTTGGCCTGGTTCTCCTTTATATACTGAGCAAAAATGATGTTAAAGTTTAGTTGAAAGTTTGTTTGTCTTCAGCACAACCTATAAACCCACTTTCAGCTACAGGAGCACTCGCAGGCTCTAGGTACTCTTGCTGCTCAGTGCATCTTTTCATATATTCTTGTCAGTGGTGTCTGAGCCTTTTCTGTTCTCTGTTTATGATTTGTGCATTTTAAAACAAGGGGGAAAACAACTACCAAGAAAATCCTGACACAATTTTGGAGTATGACAGCCATGTTATAAGTAATAGAAAATTAATATTTTCTTTTATTGTTTTAGTTTGGTTTTGGGAGGTTGGAGGATTTTGAGGGGTTTTTTTTGGG
>VWZT01015363.1:727056-768721 GCA_013397055.1 Pachycephala philippinensis
TAGAGAGCGAGTCATATGAGGAGTGGCTGAGGAGTGGTCATATGAGGAGCTGGGGGTGTTTAGCCTGCAGAAAAGGAGGCTCAGGGGTGAAATTTTTCCTCTCTACACTGCCTGAAAAGAGGTTGTAGCCAGGTGGGGGTCAGCCTCTCCTCCCAGGCAACCAGTGGCAGGATGAGAGGACATAGTCTTAAGATGGGTCAGGTTGGTTTAGATTGGACATTGGGAGGAATTTTTTCACTGAAAGGCTTGTTAAGCATTGGAACAGGCTGCCCATAGAGGCAGTGCCATCACCATCCCTGGAGGTGTTTAAAAAACAGCTGGATGTGACACTCAGTGCCATGGTCTATTTGACAAGATGGTAATCAATCAAAGGTTGGACCCAAGGGCATTGGAGGCCTTTTCCAACATCAGCAATTCTATGATCCCATTGTCTGCAGTCTTTCGTGGATGGGAGGTTACTACAGAAAATTCAAATGTGCACAAAGGACCCTGCATAGAAAATTTAAATAATTAATCCAAGGTCACTATCAAACCAAGGAGAAACCCCTGGGCCCCAGGTGTGTATTTTTGCCAGTGCTGCCTGTCTCCTGACATGGAAACAGCTAAAAAAATGAGGGTGGGGCCGTATGGGGCTTTTTCTCCATACATGCAATCAGATACGCCTCTTGTCCCTCTCAGCCCGCTTCAGACATCACGTTAAACACCCTTCCCAGGCCGTGTGCCCACACATGGAACAGAACCATCCGGGGCCAAGAGAACCTCGCCTGTGTCTGCGGCTCACCCACAGCATCCTCACTCCGTGCCCTCCCTCCCGCGGGTCCATCACCTCTGCCGGGGATGCGCTGTGCTGAAACCCCCCCCAAACACACCCCGGCGACACACACACCCGCTGGTGACACACACACCCCCGGCCGGACCCGGGAGACAGCGGGAAAGGCTTTCCTGCCCTCAAAACCACCGCTTGGAAAAGGGCCGGGCAAAGGGAGGGGGACGGTGGCCAGGGGAGAGCGGAGCGAAGCTCAGGAATCCCTGAGCAGAATGCGAAGGGGAGGGTGATCCCTGATGTGGGGACAGCATGGTGACACTCCCAAAATGCAGAGAGGGCATGGAGAAATCGGCCTGGCCAGGGCTGAGGTGCTGCAGAACCAGGAGCCAGGCTTGCCTCCCTCCAGTGCCTGGCACCAGCTCAGAGACCACCAAGTTTCCTAATGCAGGCAGGGGGATAATGGGGTGATTTTCCAGCCTTTGACAGCTTAAGTCACACACAAACCTCACACCAGTGGTCATATCTCAGAGCCATCCATACTAGACTATTTTTAAATAAAAGCAAAATCTTCATAAGTATTTGCTGACTCCAAGAGTTAGGGAGCGTAAAAAACCCAAGCTATTGCAGAATTTGGGGTGATTTGCAGCCTTTAGTGTTGCAAGAACATAAACAGAGAAGTACTGCTATTTAAAGAGGAAGGAAAGTTGTATAAAGTGTTTTAGAGGATGGTTTAAATGTCTTTAAATATAACAACTAATTTCCCTGTCTGAGGATTTTCACTTTAGAGTCACACCAGATAGAAAGTTTTTTTGCAGGTATGTATTAGTTTATCGGACACTAAGGTTTCTTTTAGCTCCCAAATAAATTAATTCATGTAAGAGATTTATAAGCTTTCTAAGACTTTTTGTTTTTAATGGAAGCATTATCAGTGTTTGGTCTTGTAAATGCTTGTATATAGAAGTAACATGCAAGCATCCTTGCAAAACCAGTTCCCAAACTCAGATTCCCTGGCTGGTGAGCTCACCTATGCAGAAAATGTCAATATGGTATTTCCACAAGATCCAGCATGAAAACCACCAGAGTCTTCCAACCTCTCAATGCCAGCTCTTCCCCACTTCAATCCCAAACGAAAATCTTAATGGTAAATTTATTATTTTCACTTAGTCTTAAATAGAAGTAACAATTTGTGCTCAAACTACGAAAAATACTGGCCACTTTCCCCTAAATCCCAGGAAATGACAGTATAAAAGATTCATCAAGGTGAAGTTTGTGAAAACTTACATTGATTTAAGACCTGCTTCTAAAATCAGCTGCTAATGACAGACTGAGAGGCCCCTAAACCAACATAGTGACAAAAAATATTAGCAGTGGAAAAAAATCAGAAATCTGCAAGCGACTGAAGACTCTTCAGTGGAAACCACTGCAGGCTAAAGCTTTGCTAAGAAGCCAGTAAGTGGTTTGTGTACAACTTTTATGAAGATACATGTTGCAGGCTTGTAGAAGACAGGACCAATGGTTTGCACTTCAAGGAAATGACGCTGTACACTGATGATTATTTTTATACGTCTTGTTGTTGCTATTGAAACATGAAAGCACTTATCTTTACGTAGTTTCCTCTATCTGTATCAACTAGTTGTAAACTTTGTTTGATTTTCCAGATCCTTTTCAGTCAAATGTTATTTAAAAAGGACTGTAGTGTATAGAGAGCAGGGCAGTCAAAGGGCAATTTTAAATTTGCAGGCTGAAGGAGGCTGTATTATAGTCAGGCAGGGAGGAGCTTCCTGGCCATCTTTTTATAAACTAATAACAATTTTGAGAGAAGGTAGCTGATCTTCTTGCTGCATGATTTCTCTTCACCTGGAACAGGACTCCTTTGCCAAAAAAAAGCAAAGCTGTTTGCAGAAAACAGCTCTGCTCAGCCTCCTGATCCTGTCTGCAGAGGAAGGAGGGAGGCAGCAGGATATGCTGCACATGTGTTTAAGCCCTTGCATTGTTGTCAAGGAAGTGATATTAGCTTCTGGGTAATCCATAGTTCCTCTTTAATATGTCAACAGGTTAACAGTGCTGTGCAGGCTGTATCTGGCTGTGCAAGCAAGGTGATGTTTATATGGCTGGATAGTGATAACAACACCTGGATAAGTTCTGATTCCTTCTGGAAATATCATCTTTCCACAGAAGTATAAGCATAGGTGTTGACTTAATTTATCCTTAATGGCATGCTTTTGTTACAGGACACCAATTCATTCAGGAAATTCAACCTGTGAGTGTGGAATGTCTTCACCTTTGCTCGAAACCCACTGTACAGTACTCGTCCTCCATAACACATTTTGAGCTTGAGAACAAGTGCTCTTTTTAAAATCCTGTCCTCAACAAATGCTGGAGAAGTCTTTGAAAACTCAGAAGTCCGAAATGATGCAACATTTTTTCTCTTGTTCTCTGCCTGGGAAGGGCCACTTGGCTGCAGCAGTTTTGAGGTGGGTCTCCAGGAAGTGCCCCTGGATGCTGCCCTCCCTCCCAGCACCCACGCGTGGAGTGGGTGGCCCACAGTGAATGTCAGTGAATGTCAAGGACCCACCACAGGGAGGTGCAGGCTGGGGACTGTGTGGGCCACTAGTGAGAGAGGTCAGAATGACTTCCTCTTCTGTTTTTTGTCCTTTCAGTCCTCTCCTACAGCATATGTGCTAAAAACACATTGTATCACAGCACAAGGGAGTACTGCCACCCTGTGAGATGCTGGCACAGCTCAGGCCTTCTGAAAGCAGAAGGAATAATTAGATTATTTTTCATTGCCACATGAGGAAGAGCCAGGGCCAGCTCAGTGGTCTTACCAACAGGAATTGGATCAATACTCAAGAAGGACATGAAATTTTTTTTTTTCTGATCACAAAGTCTTCAGAAACAGCTGGAATTGGCAAGGGAAGGGTATTTTCTCATACTTTGAGGTTGTTTGCCAAATGTTGAAGGAGGGGTTCTGTATAATATTTGGTCTGCAGGTATTTTTCCTATGCCTTTCTGAATGAACACACCACATCCAAGCTTTTGATCTCTTTGGGCAAAAGAGCAATAATCAACATTTTTGTTTTGAGAGATTTCAGTGGTAAATGTGTTGGGGTCTGGGGGTTGAAGCTACCTAGTTGCATTCCTTCTGCAGTGCTGGCTTGGAATGCACTGGAAAACCTCTGCACTTACTGGGCATTTTTCCGGCCATGAACACATTTCCTAAATACTACTTGTGAAGTGATGACACAAGCTAAGAATAATCCCAAAGACCTTGTTTTATAGTTTTGACCAGGATTAAAGCATAAATAAATTAAACCAGTCACTGGGAACAGTGAATGAACTTTTTTACAATTCTGTATCTCTCTGTAGCTCTCCTTATTTTCAAAGGCCACTTCCTTCAGTTTATTTATTTTTGTGCCAGCTTTTGTGGCTTTGTCCCTTGAACTCCACGCTGAGTGATCTCACTAGAAATTCCAGATATGTCTCAACATAAAGTTTGCGAATTCTCCGAAGTTTTCAAGCAACCTTCTCCCTGTCCTACTTCCCCAGTTACTTTCCATTTGGTTATAAAATGGAGTTCTGTCAGTGTTCTTTCCAGTGTTGACCCCAGGCACCAGAAACATGCTGTGGCCAGTCTGATCTCAGCCTACAAGTGTAAATATCTGCTTCCTCCTGTGCTGTGCAGAGAGAACCAACTGGGGCTGAGTCACTCCTGGTGAAACTCCGGGTGGTGTTATTATAGGGGAAAAGTCATTTGGAGGAAAGTGAGATCAAGAACTTAAGGGAGAAGTAGAAATGCTGCGTATCAGCAGAGGTGCAGAGAGTAGAAAGTGCCAATTGGATTTGCACAGCAGTGTGGTGAACCAGCATCAGGGCTGTGCCTGGAAACATCTCAGTGCCACCCGGCCACCAGCACCAGTGAGAGCTCAGAGTACCCCACGGAGAAGTAGATGAAGGAAGGGACTGGAATGGAAGAAGAGAGGATTCAAAAGAAAATGGAATTGGGCTCTAAAATGGGGTGGAAAGCAAGCCACTGATGTCAGAGTGCCTGTCCACAGCACACTGAGACTGTAGGGCTGGGGATTGGAAGCTCAGCAGCAGCGCAGCAGAAAGCTCTCCAGTTCCCTATCCTTACCTGTTCACTCATATTCATTCAATTTTATTGTGATGTCATTTTAAAATCAGATATAGTCCCAGGCAGGAGGGAGACACTCTGCATGGGGATGGGAACAAGTGCCAGGAGCAGGGCCAAGAGATCCTGGTTCAAGCTTTGTAGCAGGGATGTGCTCACACAACTCCACCTGCGTGACCCACACCAGGCGAGGTAGCATGGAAGCACATACCAATGATGCTTTTATCAAAGTTTTTGTGTATTTATTTTTTTCATCTTGTGAATCTAGATCCTCCTGCTCCTACTGCACAAATATCTTGGGTCATTTCTTAAGAGTTTTCTGTTTAATAAAGTCTAATTGTAGTGGATTAAATTTACATCACCAGTGAGTTGAGAAGTGTTTGCCATTTTCTAATGAACAAGTTTTATAATTAAAAAGTTTATCTTTGCATAGAGGGTATTTATGTGCTTTGTGGTTCATCTTTCTTCTTTGAGTCACATTAATTGCTGCATCTGAAGTTTGTTCTATATTTTGTAGCAGTAATACCCATAAAATGCTTCTAACACCAAATTGCCAAGGTATTTATGTTCCTAATTTAATCCATGAAACACAAGGGAGATCATGCTGCTCTTGGTTTAAACAAAGCACTCGGTACCCCTTGGCAGGACACTGGTTCGTGTCCCTCGGCTGTGCTACAGCCACAGGCCAGCCTTTGGCCGCCAGCAGAGCAGAGCGTGGCAAGGCGGCAGCCAGAGGTAGCACTGGCAGCACGTAACCCCTGTGTCCTCCCCTTCACCTGTGCAGGCTCAGACACGGTTTGGACCCACGGTGTTGCCAGGGGAAAGCAGGAGCTGCCGCAATGCCGAGCCATCCCGCCCTCCCTGCTTCCAGCTGCGCTTCGAATGATGCCTTAGGTTTTAACTCTTATATTTTTCGAATTCTGTATTCCTAGTGTGTAACTCTGAAGTGTCCTGTAGCCTGTGAGCTGCTGCTCTCTCATGCTGAGACAGACAGAACAAAGCCTCTCCAGGCCTGCTCTCCAAGGACACCCAGCCCGTCCTAGGCCCAAAATGTGTAAACCAGCATCTTGAGAAGGGGGGCAAGCTGAGGGGAAATTACATCATTAGCTAAAGTTTAATTGGTGAAATTGAGTTGATATGCAAATGAACCAAACCTATAAGAGTGTGAAGACCTCTTGACCTGTTGTCCATCTGGGGTGCAGCCTTTGGCCTGCCCAGGGTGTACTTTTCTAATAAATACCCACCTTTATTCCCTTACTCCTGTCTAGTGTCTGTTTCTAGGTTGGCCTCTTTAGGCATCACCCTCTCTCCACGGGACTCGCAGCTCCCAGCCGTGCCGCTCCCGCGGCTCTCGCAGGGACATCGCTAGATGGCGACAGAGGATGTAAAACCGAGTCGGAGTCGCCTGCGTGTTTGCCAAGGCTGCGGTTCAGGCTGGAGCCGAGCCCTCAAGGGGCAGGACCCGCAGCTTGGGCTGCTGAGGGTCTCTTTATCTCCGGCCATCGCCCCTCTCCCTCACAGAGAGCCAATACTCCAATTCTGCTGTACTTCTGTCCCAAGGCAGGAATCCAGCACGCTGGGCTGGAGATGCAGAGGTAGCTGAGGGCCTCTCGTGTGCCAGCGAGGCAAAGCAAGCAATCACATCCTATTACACCTGCTGCTGCTCCTGGACGTGGCTGAGTAACCCGAGCTTGGTCAATGGACCAGGATAATAACGCCGCGGTGCCCAGAGTGCCATTTGCCATGTCATTTGGGAATATCAGTCCTCAGGCTCACTCCTAGGCTGCAGCACGCAGTCAGCAATCCCCGCAGCCCGGGGCTGGGGCATCTCCATTCTGCACTCAGCCTTAGGGTTAATTTAATTCCATGCAAAAAGGGTAAGGGAAAAAAAAAAAAAAAAAAAGAGGTCAAAAGGGGACAAGTCAAGAAAAAACGAAATTTAACTTTATATAAAATAAAAGTCATCTTCTAGGAAGTCTCTTGCCATCCTGGGTGTTAGGCTAGTCTCTGAGGAAACTGTGGGAAGTGTATCTCCTTATTATATGATGTAAACATGATTAACTTGCTTTTCTGTATAAATGGACCCTGTGATTCACTGCTGTCAGACAACCTGCAGAAAGTTTCAGTTCCAACTGAATTTAAAAAAATAGGTTGAGCAAATTGTTGGTGTTTTCTGGACCATGAGGCAAAACTGTAAAGTTACAAAAGGGTTAATTATTGAAAAGGCTTTGGAATATTACCGAAGTTATTATGTTACTGCTGTTTGCTGTGCTCTGCTAGGGGAGCAGAGGTGGCATCTGTAAGTGATGACAGGTCACTGCCTCACAGCAGGGGCAGCAGGACCTGGTGAGGCACTGAAACTTGACCCCTGCTCCTCCAGTCCCCATAGCACATCAGCTTCAACATGATATTTCACGGACTTGCAGGGACATATTTTGACAGCCTTTATACGTGCCCTTGCTCCAGATTTTCCTAAGGAAACTCAGGAAATAACAGATTCCCCTAAGGGCAGATTGTGTCTTCCTGGGAGTCAAGGTCAAATGTAGGGACAGGCAGGGTCTGGCGGCCCCTCTGCAGCATGAATATGAGTCTTTTCCATGCCAGGGTGAATCCAAGGACAAAAGCAATTTCCCAGGGTCTTCTAGTACCACCCTCTAAGTGCCCTGTCTGCTTTATATACCCCAAATGCTCACATCACACCGGAGGGTCTTGATGAAATTGGACCCAGTGAGCTAGATAGAAAGAAGACACTGTGGTCTAGATGATAGTCTTTTGGTTTCTAAGGGCCAAGTCTCAGTCAGAGGGTATATCTGCATAGACTTCCAAGTTTTTATCTTCTCAATGGCTGTATGAGCAGGAAAGTACAGATGGACACCAAGGTATTGGGAGCAGGAGTGACCCACCAGCGTCCTGAGAACCTGCTGTAGAGGAGGGAGTTGCATCAGCTGTTGAACCACTCTTTCAGCCACGGCTGGGTCATTTTCAGGAGAAAGAGTCTGTTGGTGGCACTGAGAACAGAGAATATTAATTGCCCCCGCAGAAGTGGCTCAACCACTGCAAGGCCCAGTAGGCAGGACACTGCCCTGCAGGACCCTGGGGTAACACGTCGGTGAGCATCTGCTGTGCTGGGGCACACAGCCTGGCATGTGCCCTTATTACCAGGCTTTTCTTATCAGGATGATGCTCACAGGTGACAGCACAAATAGTTGCTCTGTTCTTCCCCAGAAGTGGAAACCCAAACCACATACTCCCCCACCCTCAGTCACTGTTCATAAGCCAGATGTTTTTTTAGAAAACATGCTATTGGACTGTTTGAGAGAATTTTATGGGTTTTTCTGGTGTTGTTTCTCACCTCTTGTGGTAATCCAGGTGTGTTAGTACCCACCAAGCATCTAACTGTGACATGGTTAAGTGCTGGAAATCCTGGAACATCACAGAAACTAAAAAAAGCACTAAAATTGAAAGCACATTTCTGTGTTTCTAAGGTGGTTTATGAAAAGAGAATGAAACCATGCTCTGTCCCTCCTGGCCTGCTCCTCAAACTGGTGATGGGAGCTGAAAAGCAGGAGCAACCTGAGAGGGGAGCAAGAAGAGGCACAGCCCAGTGGTGCCAGGGCTGGATGCAGTAGAGGAGCCCTTGAGGGAGCATTGAGGAGACAGAGGGCAAAACCCTCAGGGTGAATCTGGTGTGGCTGCAAGGGCAGGAGGTTACCTGGAAAGGCAGGGGCTGGTGCACCAAAAACTCACCCACTGCCTGGGGTGGGTTCCTGACAGGACCGAGGATGCTGCTGGGTGCTTCCCATGATTCTAGAGGATTGTCTGAGGGAAGGTTGGAATTGCATCACCTGCTTTTCATAGCAGTGGAAACCACTCACCAACTCCTGCCCACCCTGGCAGGACTCAGGCTGACCTAGCAAGCAGTGTTCTGCTAAAACCAGGGGCTTGGGATCAAATGCCCCCTGCCTGGTGCCAAGGCAAGATCCTGGGAATTCCTCCCTGAAGGACATGTGTGCCTGGGAAAAAGGGAAAAGGGAACTCCCTCAAACTCCAAAGCTGCATTTTTGCCATTCACAGTCAACGTCAGTGATTCAGATAATCCCTGCATCCGGGTGGGCACTCCCCAGACTGGAGTCTGGATTTGCCAGACCGGAGGCAAATAACCTGGCTCTCACCCCATACACTGGCAGAAACAACTGCAGTGACACCAGCCTCCTCCCTTCAGGCTCCACCAAAAGCTCAGGTCAATCTGGGAAGTTTTAGCTTTTTTTCCCATTGCTAGTTCAAAGGAGTGAACGTAATTCTCTTTCTCCCGTCACTACCGTTTTCGTGTGTGCTGGAGCTTCTGGTTTCCAGTTACCACTGAAAGCAGAAGTGAAAAACAGAAAGAAAAGTTTTTCTCAGGGTATTTTAGGTTCAAGCAACATCAGGAGGTTTTAGAAACAAAACAGGGGCACTATGAGATAATTTGGTTTGTGCTAAGCTAAAAGCAAATCAAACTTTGACACTTGCTACCCTATGAACCAGCCACAAATTCTCCTCCCTCTCAAACACCCTCTCAGCGTCAGCATCCACAGCTTAGACCCAGTTTTGCCTAGCAGAAGGTGTTTATGAATAACAATATTCTGCTGTCCAATCAGAATTCCTGTCTGAAGGTCTCAAAAGATCTGCAAAATTAAAGTTTTGCCAAAGTTAGAGCTGAGTCACAACAGAGTAACTCCTTTGTATAGGTTTGGTGTTAGCCACCCAGAGATGCAGTGGCAGAGATGAAAACAATGCTGGAGTGCCTTAGCTGGAGGCACAGCTGTGCTTCAGCAGTTCACCCAGCTGTCCTCCCAGCTGTCCTCCTACTACCGACCAAGTAGACCAAGTCTTGAGACAGCCTCTGATAAGTTCAGTCACTCAAACATCATGAGACGTGTTGGAATAGCTCCAACAGAAAGGCTCTGATTTTTATGTTGTTCTAAATCAGCCCTGTGTGCAATGCTGCCGTGTAGTGATGATGGCCTGGACCCAGAAACCAAAGATGAACAAAGAGGTTTCAGGAAAAAAACTGAAAAAACAACTGGTCAGGATGGAGAGGTGAGATCCAGATCCATTTATCTGCCTGTACACTTCTTATGAGGGAGGATGACAAGTTTCTGTGCAGAGCAAATGTGTTTGCCAAGAGGAATGACACCAAGTGAAGATCTGAAAGTGCAATCATCTGAGAGCAGTGAAAGCCTGCGGGTTTTCTTAGTTAGACCAAATGACTGCTCATACTGGAGTAGGTCAGCAGCAGACCCACAGAGAAGAAATTTAGGTTATGTCCAGTGGAGTTTTCTGGCCATAGAAAGGAGTGTGAAGCCCTGACTGCAAAGTGAAAACAAAGAGGTATTTCAAGATTTCACGCTGTAATGATTTTTTGGCAATGTGAGAACTTAAAAGACATGCACAATATGAAATCTATGTAACTGAAAGACTAAACTTTAGGGGCTGGATTTGTCCAAGCTGATCCTAGTTCATACTTCAAGTTAAAAAAAACAAAGAAAACTTTGAAACAGATCTGGAGAGGGAATTATTCTTGCAGCCTCTGACACATCATCAGAGGAACTTTCCATTCAGCTCCAAGTTTCAATTGCTGAAAAACTTCGTTTGCTGTGGCTACTCTCACTAGACAGGAAGAGAATGGTAAGATAGAATAGGATATACAAGAAGTCGAGTGGGCAAGACAATGTGCATCAAGGAGAAAGGAAGTAGTCATGCTGATAGGAACAGCTACTAAGGAAATGTTACAGTAAATGAATTGTGCCTGTTTCCATTAAGAAATATGGTGATGAAAGAAAGAAGGAACGAGAGAAAGAGAGAAAAAGAGAAAGAGAGAAGAAGAGAAGGAGAGAAAGAGAGGAAGAGAGGAAAGGAAAAAAAAAGAAAAAGAAAAAGAAAAAGAAAAAGAAAAAAAGAAAAAGAAAAAGAAAAAGAAAAAGAAAAAGAAAAAGAAAAAGAAAAAGAAAAAGAAAAAGAAAAAGAAAAAGAAAAAGAAAAAGAAAAAGAAAAAGAGAAAAAGATCATACATAAATGCAGTCAGCCCAGGTAATAAAATGGAGGAGTATCTTGATCTTCCAGTGAAAGTCATGAAATCAGCTAATACAGAAACAGCAGCAGCAATCTCACTTGAAGGTGTAGGCTCAATATTGAGCAGGGAAAAGAATAGTACAGGGGAGGGGATGGAAAGATTTCCTCACTTTGGGAACGGGAAAGAAAGTAATTTTTACGTGTGCAAAAATCAATTTGTTGAACTGATCATAAAGAAGTTCTAGCAGGGCAGTGTTAGGATATTAATTTCTTAAGGTAAAATTTGCTTTGTGATAGCAATCTCCTGAGAAGAGGCAACAATGACAATTTTGGAGGCCAGCAGGTTTTTTTTTCCCTTGTGGACTGGATGAGCCAAAGTGCAGGGCCAGTGTGTGACATCCATCCCTGCTGCAGAACCAGACATGTTCCTGCCACATTTCCCCCCTTCTTCCAGAGGGAAGCTGTTGCATGTCCAAGAGGTGTCTCTTTGGTTTCATGGCAGATGCTCACAGATCATGTAGGAGAGAAAAACCACAGAGCCCTCAGTAGCCACAGCAGCAGAAAATGGGTTGTGGGCTGGCAGGCCAATTCCCTATCCAGGTGTAAGTGTTGACAAGCTTACAGGCTATACACCACCAAACCTCCAGCAGGGAGAAAATGCAGAAGCTGTTTGGAGAAACACCTCTTGAGAGAAATAAGAAGGTGTGGAAAGGCTCCAACCCTAATGGGATGAGTTGGTAGCTGAGTGAGGGTTTCACATGTACGTGGGAACCTACAGGCACAAGGAAAAGGCTCTGAGGAGACGAGTTCATGCCTTGGGCACCTCACAGTACAAGGGGAAAGTGAGAGTGGTCATGAGGCATGTAAAATCAGTCAAAGGATATTAAAACAAACAGCAAAGTATGGGTTAAATGAAGTGGAGAAAGAACTCCCTGGTGGGAACTCTTCCTCTTTTGTGCAAGGGCTGCTGTGTGATGCAGCAGTGCCGGGGGTGTTGCACAAAACCAGCATTACTGCACAGACAATTTCCCTGACCGTATTTTTGCTACATCCTCTTAGTTTCTCTGCAGTTCTAGATTTCCTCCAGTTTCTAGGGAAGTCTGGGCATAAAGAGAAAAATAGACAGCCTTTAGACATGATCAAGGGTTGGCATCAGCTGATCAGGTGCTGGACATCAGTTCCTATGTCCTTTTTAGGATCTGGCTGCAGACACCTTCCTCCTTTGAGCTCTCAGGAAATCCCCAAGCCAGAAGGGCTGAAAATAAAACTAGTCTAGATTTACAGGAGTACAGAAAGGCACTTGAAAATATAACAGGAAAAAAAACCTTTTCTCTGCATTCATCTAAGTCCGAAAGTGGTTTTTAGAGCAAACTTTCCTCACTGCCACCTCATTTCTGCACTCATCTCGTGCATAAGAAAACATCAGCCTGAGACAGACTTTTCCAAGAAAATTGTCAAGAAGGTGCAAAATGGAAGCAGCCCCTTGCTGAGGAGTCACCTCCTGTTGTCCCTTCATGTGGGCTCACATTGTCCAAGAAAGGTGGCTGGTCAGGGTGGGCAAGTCACAGGGAAGGTGGGCAGGGGAATGCTAACACTTTGGAGACCATGGGTGCTCACTCCAGCTGCTGGAAGTACACTAAAACCATTGGGGCACCAAGCAGCAGCCTGGGAGAGAGGGCAAACCCTGGGCCTCATTGCTCCGTACAGGAGAAGGATGAGAGCAGAGGGGATCTGGGACTCAAAAAACAAGGAGACATGAGACAGATGAAGCCATAGACGAGGGTGTGGCTCCTAGAGTGGTCAGCACCATGCTGGGAGCATGGAATGGACCAGAAACTGTAGCCAGCTCCTGTGTCCTTCCAACACAGCACTTCCCACTGCCATCAGCAGAGGCAAGAGAGGACCCTCTGCTGCTCCTGCCCCAGCCCAGGGGTGCTCACAGTGCCCACAGTGCCCAGCCCTGCTCAGTGCAGGTCCTCCTGCATTCCTGTATGCCAGCAGAAATCCACCTAGCTCATGTCCATGAGGCCAGTTTTTACAGCTGGGATCCCTCATCCAGGATTTGGGTCTTCTTGTATTTCTGAAGTACTGCATCCACTGCTCTCCATTCCTCCTGCTCTGGAGGCAGGGCAGGGCAGAGGAGCTGAAGGAGTTTCTGCAAGGAGTCCTTTAGCTTGTCTTATTCAACAGGTTAGACAAAATGGTAATTATTCTTTTCATATTTTAGGGTTCTGAACCATTTCTTGTCTCTGTCTCACACATCTGCTCTGTTAATTTTGCCGCACATTAGAGCTTTCTCCTCTGTCCAAGCTGGTCTGCAGCAAGGCCTGATCCCCAGCACATCTCCACCAGCCCTCAGGGACTCCCCAAAACCTTGCTGTGGAAAGCACCTCAGAGGCTGGAGAACCACCTTGGAGGGAGGCACAAGACAGGGAATATGCCATTGCTGAAATGCCCAGCCCAAACTGGGGGGAGCTACGTTCCCCCTGCAGTCCTGAGGGCCACAGCTTTCCTCTCTGAGGGAGACCATTTACCAAGCAGGACAAATGCAGAAAGATCTCCTGCTCCTGGCAGGCCTGTACAGTCAGAGGTGTGACACAGGGAGTCAGCAGCACACCGGGAGCGAGCCCGTGGGAGCTGTGGAGGCTGGGAATAATCCTGCATGCACCACCCTGGGATGGAAATCTTGTGAAGCTCATCACCAGCAGCAACACATCTCTTTAAGCGTACGTGGCTGCCTGTTGACCTAGCAGACAGGAAACAGGTGGGCTCTGTGTGGAGTTTCTGAGGTGCACGGCCAGGACTACGCTGCCAGCTGCTGGCAGGAGATAATTGTGAGGATACTGCTGTAAATGAGTGGCTCAGGGCTCCAGTGGCTGAGTGACAGGAGGCAGCTCAGCTGCCGTGGCTGGCCTGGGGCAGGAGCAGGCTCACTGAAAGCAGGCAGCTTGCCTGTTTTGCTGCCTAGATAGCTCCATACAGACTAGTGGGGTGTGGGCAGATGCAAGGCAAGGGGCATGAAAGAAACACCCTAGCAAAGGTATGTGTCTTAGGGTACTTGAGGGTAGGGTAACACAATGTGCACTGTTCCTTTTCTTAGAGAAGAGGAGGGATTTAAAGTGAGAAACACCAGCCTGCTCAGCATGGCACAGAGAGAGCTGCTAGCTGGTGTCCTGAGAAGTGTGCAGTGCTAGTTAAAGGCCTGAAAAGGTCTTATTTCAAATAAAAAAGAAACTTATGTGGATGTTATGGGTAAATGCACCAGGCAAATAAACAGACTCAGACTACATCCTGTGTCCCTGGACAGCTTCTGCATCCCCATTTCCTTTTGGTGCGTGCATCACCCGATGGCTTTGACTCACACATTGGCACTGAACAGCTTTGGATGTACTGTCTCGTGTCCTGAGAGGAAATGAGGTGGAGACATTGACATTGCTTGGAAAGTGGAAATAATCCCTAATCATTTGACTCTGTATTACAGCAATGTGCTGGGAGCCACACTCAGCACCAGCTGGTGGCTAGCACAGGACCTGATCCTATAACCATTGGCTTCCCAAAATACATGACATCCAAGCCAGCCCAGCACTGCCAGGGCGCTGACTTAGGGCCAGCACAGGGCACAGGTCACCTCTGTTCTTCAGCACATATTGGTTCACAGTGCATCTGTGCCAAGTATTGTACCTCTGCCAAAGGCTTGTATCCTTCCCGCCTTTCTGGTGCCCCCTCTCCCAGTAAAACCTTCCCTGGCAGGGGCTGGCAGGAGAGAGGGGAGTGGCTTTCATGTCACAGAGCTATGATGTGGACTGTACCACTCAGAAAGGCACTGAGGTCCTGGCTGTCCCTCTCCTAGTGACTTCAGGGGAGAGGGGACAGAAGGTGACCGAGGCAGGCAGGAGGAAAGCATGGGGGGACGATGCCCCACAGCACATCAAAAGTTGCCTGAATGCGGGAAACAAGTCTCCTCCTGTAGCTTCATCCAGGCACAAGGAATAATCTGGAAGAATTGCAGGGAGAAGCAATAAATAACACTGTGTCTTCAGAAGGTGAAATTCATAAAATCCATTCCTGAGATCTTGCGAGATTGGGTAGGAAGCTGAGGTAATCGAGCACAGAAGAGGAAGGATCCCAATGCTCTGGGACATCAGACAGAGGCAAGGGTGCAGGCAAATGCTAAAGGAAGACAAGGTTTGCCTCTTTGTGCCTGCTTTTTGTGTGTCAGCCTCTACTCTGTCTCCAAAACATGGGTCAGTGGGCAACAGGGTGCAGGGTGGCCCAGCTTTCTCCTGCTTCCCCCTCAAGGTCGGGTGCCTGTGGATCAGGAGGCATCTCTAGTCCAACCCCTGCTCCACACGGGGCAGACTGCAAGGTCACATGTAGTTATTTGGGCTATCCCATTCAAGCTTTGAAAATATAACCCCATGTCCGTAAAAATAAAAATTTCCAAACTTAAAGCGACCTTATAAATTAAACTTGAAATCGTGTCTACAATCTTATGCACCCAGTTGTTTGTTTGTACTTTCATAACTCTGGTCTGAAACTGTTATGTCACTGTCAGTGCATGACTTCAGCTGAATAATCCCTCAAGGGACTTGGGAGAGGATCACCCAGCTGGGAATGTTCTGGAGACGAGTCATCCTCAGCAGGCCCATATTTCATAGCTGGACGTGTTTCCCTGGTGTCTAACTCTGCCTCATTTCTTAATCTTTCAGGGACAAAGGTGATTGTGCTGGGACAACATTTACAAATACAACACCAACAGTATCATTTCGGAGAAGATGATCTATCTTCATGGCTTCTGGTACTAATTGCTCCTGTGAAACCTTCACTCTGACATGATGACTTTTCTTATAGCAACCCTATTGAGTTCACTAAAACACTTCCTAAATATAAATAAGAGCCTTTCTGATCAAAAAGGCACGATGAAGTCCTGTAACCAGCACTATTGCAAAATCTAGGATAGTATCTACTGACATGCCAAGGCTGGGCATGCAAAACATCAGAGTCTAAGGGAAGGCAAAATTCCAGCACACAACAGCTGGAGTTAGCTGAAGTTTGCAAGGAGCTAAAGTTTGGAAGGAGCACTGTATTTCCTTGCATAAATACAAAATTTCCCCCCTTTCCCCAGGCAGCTGAGTGATGAAAGGTCTCTATTGCTGCCCATCTCCAGAAGCCTTCCTGCTGTGCTGGTTTGGTTCCCCATGTGTCCTAACAAGTGGTCTGGAGGCAAAATCAAAAAGTGGCTCTTGCCAGAGACCTGCCTATGGAGGGGTTTGCTGGGTGGCCCCTCCTGCCCTCTGGTATGCCAGAACAAGGGGTGTGCAGGGACAGCCACGTGCACTAATTCTGACTTCAGGTATCTGAATGTGCAACGCTGCCCCAGCCGCCACCTGACAAATTTGCTTTGGAAGTCATTCCCCTTCCATGGAACAGGGAATGCTTCAGCCCCATTTACAAATTTTGTGGGGTGCAGGAAGAAATACCACACCTCTTTTTGAGATATGTGTGCTCAGAGACACACCTTGAGGCCTCCTCCTTCCAGGTAATTTCTGACTTCTTATCAAATCTGCACTTACCCACACGTACTGCAGAGAAGGCCAATAGAAGATGCTGCAGTTAATTCTGGAGCCTTGCTGCAAGGCTGGGAAGTACAGCCTAAATGGGGTACTACTTGCATAAAACAGTGCAGAAAGGGAGACAGATCTTCCAGAACATTTTTATCATTGTTTGGCTTATTTCCCTTCCTGGAAATGTTGCTCTTTTGGAAAAATGAGTTATTGATATTTTGTAGCCAAAGATGTTTTCGTATTTCTAAGGAAGAGCCAACTTAACCTCAAAGGGTACTTGCTGCTTGCTTTAAAATATCCTTTCTTATGCAGAAAATGGTCTGATTTTCCCTGAAGACAACCCAGTGTGTACTTGGAAATGCCATGGTGTTTGGCCAACTCTGCCTGAGACAGTGAAATCTGGCCTTCTGTTCTTTCAAAACCACCTAAACTCGAACCCACAAGGATGCAGCATACGTGTCCCTCCTCAGAAGGTCTGCAGGGTAGGCAGGGAACCAGTTAGCCCAGTCATCACATGGGGTTTTTAGACCACTTTTCAAACACATTCCTTAGTGGAAGCCTTTGCTGGCTTCTTGCCATCTCTGTATGCCAGAAAGTACAGCTGTGGTCCTCACAGTCAGTACCCAGCCCCGGTGTCCTAGTGCTCCCAGGGGTCCAGACTGTCCTTGGGCCACCAGCAGCTGGGGGATGGGAGCACAGTGTCACCGGGCTGCTGTCATCCCTGGGGCATGGCCATGCTTCTGGCTCTGCTCAGGACAGCAGCTGGAGCTGGCCACCTCCAGGCACCGTGGCAGGAGCTCAGCGGGAGGAGGAGGCAGGGGTCCCTAAACACCTCCACCTGTGCCACTACTGGCAGATGCCATCCGAGGGGCTGGGGACCCAGGGCAGAGGCAGATCCATGTGCCAGCCTCCCACTGAGACCCTCTGCATCTGTACCATCTGTACCATGCTGGCTGGCCCTGCAGGATGTGCAGTGCAGACAGAGACTCCTGAGGAGCAGACAGAGCTGCAGAGGGAGAGCAAGGCCCGTGAGATGGGAGGGAAGCTGCAGGGGTGGTGGGGACACCAGGTCAGGCTTGGAAACTATTGTCATTACACACAAAAATAAGGAGAAACAGTTCGGTTTTTGGAGGGGATCTTCGTACCACTGGTGAATAAAGGCTTCTGAAGGAGCCTCTGCAGTGATGGTGGGATACAGACACAGGCTCTGCTCAAGGTCAGCTCTGCCATGAGCTTACCTGTACCAGGACCACATGCAGCAGCTCCTGTTCACTTGCAATTTGAACAGGCAGTTGACAAAGGGAAAACTTTGAGCTACGCTGGAAATTCACACGGGTTTTGCAGACTTCCTCTTTGGGCAAATTGTGTTTTCTTTTTTTTTTTTTTTTTTTTTTTTATTTTTTTTGGAGGTGGGAAGGTGTTCTTGTTTCAGCTGGAATAGAATTATTTTTCTTCTTAGTAGCTGGTACAGTGCTGTGTTTTGGATTTAGAATGAAACTCGTGTTGATAACACACTGATGTTTTGGTTGTTGCTAAGTAGTGCTTACACTAAGTCAAGGAGTTTCCAGTGTCTCATGCGCTGCCAGTGAGGAGGAGCACAAAAAGCTGGGAGGGAGCACAGACAGGAGGGCTGACCCAAACTGGGCCAAGGGATATTCCACACCACAGAATATCATGCTTAGTATATAAACTGGGGGGAGCTGGTCAGAAGGAGTCAATAGCTGCTCAGGGATGGGCTGGGCATTGGTCAGTGTGTAGTGAGAAATTCAACTGTACATCGCTCATTTTTTCTTTGGTTTTATATTTTCTTGGTTTTTAATTACAATTATTATTATTATTATTATTATTATTATCACATTTTACTTTGTTTCAATTATTAAACTGTTCTTGTCTCAACCCACAAGTTTTGTTTCCTTTTCCTTTTTTTTTTCTGAGTCCCTTGTGTTCTTTCTTTCCCTCCAGGGATGGGGAGGGGGTGAGCAAGCAGCTGCACAGTACTTGGGTGCCAGCTGTGGTTAAACCATTTGAAAACGGGGAGGAAAGTTGACCGTGGCTTACTGTAAGTGAGAGTTAGAGAAGAGGGCAACCCTTTGCACTGCCAGCAGCCTTGATAAGTCAGCCTTGATAAGGGGCATGGTCTCTCTGTGCATGGACACCATGGTAGCATCCCTCCTGTGACAATGGCTCCTACAGGAGCAGGGTTCACACTCGAGACCAGATTTACGGGCAAGCGTGTAGCTGCCATTGCATGTAGCTTTGATGAGGATCAGATACAGCCATTTTCTCTTGCACACCTCACTCTGGGAGCATCCTCCTTCTGACAGCCTCTCTCTGGACAAAGCCACCTGCCCCTGGACACGCTCAGGCTGCCCCTGTGGCCACGCTACCTCCCTGCTCAGGTGCCACGTGCTGCTGCCTCGCCAGGAGGTGTGGGTGCAGGTGAGCAAAGCTGTCACAGCAGCTCGCCTCCTTCCTGGTGAGTCACCATGCCCCAGTATCTGTCAGCATGGCTGTGTCTAGTGACCAGCCTGAAGCAGCACGAGTGCACCCATGGGACTATAATGAGCCACTCCCAAAGTCTGGCTGGAATTTTTTTTGGGCGTTGCTGAGTTTGGTCAGCACACAATTTATAAAGGACTTGTTTTCACCTTGCCCAAATTGTTAGCTCTGGATGGTAACAGTTTTAGAAATGGACCTTGCTGGTCCAACAGAGCAACACGCTGTTTTCCCCAAGGTCCCAACAAAGGGACTAATGCTTGGCCAAGGGCCTCCTTCCCCATTCCCGTCAGCTCTGCACTTCTACTGCAGCTTCCCTTGAACTTCCAAACATCAGGAAGCCTTGCCAAGGAGCGTGGTGGTGATCTCAGTCCCAGGGTCACAGGCTGATCTAAGAAACCTGCTAAGCCCAGGAGGATAAAAGGCACATTTGGCTTCCTAATTTCATCAGTATTATGATTTACCCTCATCAGGCAACCAAACCCTGCACAGCCACTCGCTCACTCCCCTCTGGTGGGATGAGGGAGAGGACTGAAATGGCACAAGTGAGAAAACACATGGATTGAGATAAACACAATCTAAAGTGTAAAACAAATGCTGTGTACACGAGCAAAGCAAAACAAGGAACTCATTTACCATGGACTGAAAGATGTTTACTTTCCACGGGCTGAAAGGTGTTCAGCCATCTCCAGGACAGCAGGGCTCCATCATTTATGTAACGGTGACTTGGGACAAACACCATCATTCAGAATGTTCCCCCTTCTTCCCCCAGCTTTATACACTGAGTGTGACATCATATGGCCTGGAATATCCCTTGGGTCAGGAGGGGTCAGCTGTCTGAGCTGTGTCCCCTCCCAGCTCCTGGTGCACCCCCAGCTCCTCCCTGGAGAGACACTGAGAGAAGCAGAAAAGGCCTTGACACTGTGTAAACCCTGCTCAGCAATAACAGAAACATCCCTTGTTATCAACACCGTTCTCAGCACAAAGCTGAAACACAGCCCTGCACTGGCTACTGTGGAGAAAATTATCTCTACCCCAGCCAAAACCAGCACAATCAGTTACTGTGAAGAGTGGGTTTCCCCATGTACTTGTGTTTTCCTTTGCAGCTCAGCATGAGTCTTAGTATTCCCTCAAGAGAAAATGAAAGTACACACCAGAAATCAACACAAACAGAGGCAAACCATTTGCAAAATTCCGTGGCTCAGCGTTGACCAGCCAAACCCTGGGGCTTGTGCTAGTGAGGTTTTCCCATCATCGATTTTAATTCCCTCCCCCTCACCTCCAGCCTCGGTTGCTCTGAGTACACAGCTGCTCAGGCAACCAGATTAGAGGAGTAATCTTCCCCCTCCCAGGATATTTCTAACCCAGTTCATTTCCCTGACCTCATTCCCCAGGTGCTGGTATAAACAGATGGACCTACACAAAGCAGGGATCACTACTGTGGGATATGCTTGAGCGAAGTGGTATGTTTGGGATATGATGTATTGCTCCAGAGAGTAATTCCTGCTATGCTGCTGCCTAAGGCACACCTGAGAAATAGTCCTCAGCTATTAGAAGGCTGACAGAGCTGGAAGCAATGCTTAGTGTTCAGCATACCTGAACTGCTGCTTGTTGATTGTGCACCAGTCCTCTGAAGTGATATTTATCCTGAAGCCCTCACACTGTTTAGACATGTGGATGTGTCTATAAAGAGCTATTGGTTCACTCAGTCAAACCTTATTACCTATGTCTGGCAGTACATACACTGCAATTATTTTGAATAAACTGGTCACTTACTACTTTCTTACTAAGAAGATACATAACAGCCATAACTAAACCCAAATATTAAATAATGAGCCTATATTAAATAGTGTCTCCATATGCAGATTTCCATGCTAAAACATTTAACTGTGTGGAGGAAAGGAGACTAGCATTACAGAAAAAAATAAAAGAAGTCAGTGTAACATTTTTAAAGCAAAGGTAAAAGACCCCTAGCAGCCTGCAATTTTGACATGGATCTCATTGCTGAAGTATACAGGCACTTGATAAGCATTTGCATAACCCCTAGCCATTGTATGGTGAGAATAAACACCTTAATTTTATAGAGGGGAAACTGGGGAAGAGATTATAAACCCACCACCAGTTACCTGAAAAGTTGTTTCCTACTAATTCTGTGAATCTCCTTTAAGACCAAAAGCTAACAGCAAAAGATCATAAAGTTGAACACAGGTCTCTGAAGCCAAAGGTGACCATCCAAACCATTAGATCACGTTTTATTTAAGTCAGCCACACTGAAAGTCTGATCCCTGAATATCCTGACCACTACGGTCAGTATAAATACTACAAGGGCTCCCTCACATAGCCCTCCTCCAAGCAACTAGTCATCTAGAGATTTTGCACAAAGAACTAGAGCAGTGGGTTATTCCCAATAGGATTTTTTGCAGCAATTAACATCAGGACCGAAGTGCTCCACGTTGTACACAATTGCTGTGCAACATCCAGGCAGTCCATAAGGAATGCTGGGGTGCAAGAAGGAGACTTTGCCAGAAATACTTACCATCTATTACCAGAGTCCAAAATCCATCAACAATCACCTTCACACAACTTCCCAAAAAATGGAATGATGCCTGTAGTGTCCCTGGGCCATGGTAGGGGGTGTTGGCCCAAATGCAGTTGCAGCCCCATGCTGCTTTTGAAGATGAAGGAACAGAGTGACCATGTCTCAAGGCACTGAGCTGGATTTATTCATTTAACCATATCAGTATCAAACTAGAAATCATCTGTTTAAGATCATGTGTTAGAGAGGAGCAGCATTAAACAACAGACATGAAAAAGAGACTGTGCTTCAGAAAAGATTCAGTGTACAACATACACAGTATGCCATTTAACACAAATGCTTAAAAAGAGTCATCCTAAGCATCAAAGTGAATTTTATAAAAGTTTACGTTCTCATCCCATGGGATGTACAGAACTATGCAGTTTACATAGTTTTACTATCATCCAAAACATCATGTTTCAAATGTATGAGGCACAGCAAGAACAATATAATTCCATTTCCATAGGAACATAAACACTGCTTGTCACTAATGACACACTTTCCAAACCGTAGCACTCACAGCAATTATACATGTGTACAATTTTAAAGTATTAAAAAGCAAGAGTTTGGAGCCTGCCCACTGTTACCAATAGGAAATAACATTTGATCTACCCTTGAAAACTATCATACCTTGCAGTAGCTGTAACACAGGAAGGAGTTGGAGTCACCGTCATTCTTTGTCAGAGCCAACCTGCTGTGCTAATCCCAAAGCTAACTGATACCGCCAGTGAAGGATTCCCTCGACCCACAGAAGGGGACAGCCTCCTGCTTAGCTCCCACTGCCCAGGGAAGATGCAAAGTTAAAACATATCTGTAAATAAGTGATAAGCTGACTCCAAGGACAGCTGATTGAAATTAGCTCAGCTTATGGGAGGCCCTGATTTTCTCTAAGAATGACTAGAGACTGACCAAGTTTGAAAGACAGAACAAGACTGAACCAGTCTTTGACTGGTTGAATCATGGACTTTCTTTGGTGGGGGGTGGAGGGAGTGGCAGGAAGGTTTTCTCTAAGGACAGCTCAGAGAGACTTGAATCTTACAACCCACATGCTCAATTATATTATATTTTTTCCTGACATTATTTGCAAGCATATATTATAAGTTTTATAAAAGTGCAAGGCCCAGCACAGGAAGATATCCTGGATTAAGACATTCCCAGCAGTGTTCTTTTCGACATCTTCTTGTTGGCCAACCAGCAGACACACAAACATCACTGCTTGGGATCAGCTTATCAGAGCCCCTAAGGGTTTAGCTTAATCATCTGTGCAATTAAACACTATTCACATTTGACAGCCTATAATGGCAATAGTTTTATGTACAAATTGGAAAATCAAGTCTTAAAATCAAGTTTTAAGAGGTAGAGGTCCATTTCTGACCCGTCAACATAAAATGTTACTGAGTCAGTCATATTCTAAGGCTGGTGGTCCCCTAACAATATTGAAGTAACCAGCTAGAGCTCCAAGGTCTATGTAGAGTGATCTTTGTCTCTTTAACAGGTCTGACTCTTCCATGCTCCCGTTACACAACGAGGAATCTAAAAAGAAAACAGAGAAACCATGTCATTACTGCAGAAATAGCTGTATCAGTTCATTTTCGTGGTTGTAGGTATTACTGGAATAATTGGCCTATTATTTGATCTTATTAATATGTGGTTTAGAAAATTTTTAAGTACCACATAAATCAAACCTCAAATAAAACAAAATCTAGCAAATCAACCCACAACTCTAGGTCAAAGAGAGGGAAGCAGCTTGCAACTGAAAAGAGCAAGTGTGTTCAACTACTTTAAAAAAAGGTTCCATCAGCTGGGACAGCTAGGCAGAGCTTTCTCATCCTCTGAGCTACAGTACTAAAGGAGAGTTTGGTGCAAGAAGAAACTTGCTAACTTTCTGCCATCTGAGAATTCTGCTTCCTCATAGGGAAATTTTCATGTAAACATGACATCATCTTCGTCTGGGTGTGACAATACAGGACCATCAGTTTCAGATTTTTTATTCCCTTTTAATCAAGGTCTGAAAAGACAGACTGGGTTTGCAGTGGCAGAACTCCCCTGAATACTTGTATAATGAGTGTCTTGGAACCTCAAGCACCTATAATAAAGTCCAAGTTTAATGGTCAAATATTCTTTTCATTTTCAAAAGAATTGATTCAGGTGGTCTGAGCTGGTCAAAGGATTATGTACCCCCAAGGCAAAATCCAGAAGGTACAATGCCATTCTAAATTCAAAAACTGTGATTGATTTAAATGTTCAGTGAATTTGTTGCAACAATTATGCATTACAGCACCCAAAACTTTGCACAGATATCTTTCAAAATATTTATCCCAATTAAATAAACCACTTGTCTTTGAAGAGTCTTTCAATGCCTTTGGTCAGAACCCTCCTAATGTATTTGATAAGTAGAAGAAAAGCATTTTGAAGCCTGTTGGCAGGTCGCTGGCACCAAATCTTGCTTGGGCTTGAAAGGGCTGTTTCTTACCTGGCTCATGTATTATCCTTCATCAAGCACTTACTAATGCACAAGGGCAACTGCATTCTATCCTATAGTCATTTTTGATTTTAAAACAAAGGGCTTGTACTGCTGACACTAAGCAACATTAGTTATGGTTTTGCATGTATGTTTTTCCTTAAAAAGGTAAAAAGTGTTGGATTTGATGGTGGTTGTTGGACTTTCTCGTTGTTTACAAATCAAGAATATCTATAAACATCTCTAGTTCAGTGGCAAATTGAGGCCATTTGGGACAACAATCTATACTTCATGAAGTGCCCTGAATGACTGCCACGGCTTTTCCAAGGGCCAGTCCTTTCAGAATTCCCCGCAGAATTCAGGCTAAGCTCCTCCCCATTGAAGTCAATGGGCGTTTCACAGATCACTTAATGGCCTCTGGGTCTGATCTCATCTGATTGGGATTTTCATCGGTCACTTTCCAGATGTGTTTTGAGTTTCGCTGGTTCCTTACCACTCATTGAAATCAAGATTTGACACAAAGTGAAGTCTACACAGCACAAGGCAAGTGAGCCTGGTACCATTACCTGTAATGTTTTCTGGCAGCTGCAGATCCTTCCTCGCGAGCAGTCTTTTCCTTTCAAACAATGCTGAGTCCAGACTCTGGCACCGCGGCTGCTCTTCGGGGGGTGGGTGTAAGGCTTCGTGTTTCAGTAACTCTGCTGCAGACAGTCTGTGATTAGGATTCCTTTCCAGAGCTGCTTCTAGCAATTCTCTCATGGAAGTGCTGCAGTCCTCAGCAATATCCTCTAAGGGGGGAGCTTGCTTGTGTATCTGTTGGAAAGAAAAAAGACCATGGAAACAGTTATGCCAAAAACAATGGAAGAGGAAGTCACAGATAACCACATGAGTAGTCTGGGAATGCCCCAATTAGGATTCATCTCCTCCCTAAGTAGAGCTGATCAACCAGAACAGAACATGCAAGCACACAAAATCCACTTTTTAAAAATCAGATTTTAGAACAAAATTTAAAACTCAAAGAAACTTCAAGTAAGCCTAAAATCCAGTGCAATGCAAATTCACCAGATTTCTGTACCACACTGGAGGAATCAGAGAATCAAATCTGCCAGGCTCCAGTTTTTATCTGCAATTTCTAAGGAAAACAGACAAGTAGAAGACAGATGGGTCTCACACTGATCTAACCCTGTCCTTTCAGTACACCCAAGGCCTGTAAGTTGAAACGTAAATCACAGAGACGACTTCAGCTCAGTCTCTGTTTTCCCCTAAATGATCAAAACCCACTTCTTCCCTCCCTCCCTCCCCTGAAGCAAAAAGGATGATATCATCTCTCTGACAAACATTTTGATAGTTTTTATATGACTGGAGCTTTCCCAACAAGAGTACAGGAAACCCTTCAACTGATACTGAGCTGGCTTTGCTAAGGACACTCACAATGTAGAGGTAGGACGGATATGCAGAACGAGGGTATCTGTTCACCCAGGGCGGGATGCCTGTTTGCATATGAATGATAGTAGCTCCCATGCTGTAGATGTCTGCTTTTGTTGTGTGGCCTCTGCAAAGGATAACTTCAGGGCTCATGTAAATCTGTGAAAAACAGTTAAAAAAAAAAAAGATTACTCAACAGCAGAAAACAAGAAACAAAGATGACTTAATGCCATTTTGTAATCCTGGAAACCCCTCTCTGAAGGGATGCATCCCAGTAGTACCTGCAGCATAAAGACCAAGCACCATTTGGGAAACAAGATTTTTCTGTTGTGCATGAGTACAACCAAAGAGACAGTACAAATTCATATTCCAGGCTTACCCTCCTCATACAGGCCATAGCTCAGTGGCTATGGGCCTTAGCTGAGCTGTGAGAGGCTGAGGTTCAAGCCACGGCTCTGCCTCGCTCAGATGAGTAGCAGAAGCCTCATCCCTCCACAGCAAAAGGAGGTGCCTGAATTGCCAGTTTGTTTTGTGGGGCACTGCTGTGACTGCTCCATTCTGCTTGAACAACAGCTGTGCATGAGCTAAAGAGAGAGGGTGACCTGCACTGACAGCCACCCAGATGGGGGTAGGAGTCCACTCCTCAGATCCCTGTTACACAGAATATCACAAAACCCGTCTGAGCAGAACTGACAGATATACACCTTCCTGTGTTCCTTACTCTTCTTACCTCCTCCTTCTTAGCCAGTAACCTGCATGTTGGAGCATTATCCTGACAAAGGGGATGAGGAGGAACAAGCCAGGTCTAGGCAATGCAAAAATTAAAAGTTAGGTGCCCTTTCAACCAGATTACCCCCAGAGCAGCTATGAAGGCAAGAATCCCTCTTCTAACCTTTTTTCAAACCAAAAAAAATCTAATCTTTCTTGATGAAAACCAAAATAGTTTCCATCCAAACATTTCACTGAAACGTGTATTTGCCAAGAGTCTGAATAAGGATCTTGGAAGCTCCTGCCAGCAACAGGCAACTCAGAGTGCAGCTGGAGGAGAACCAGACAGGCAGGATGCAGGAGGCACACCCTGCACAGCTCTGCCACTGCCACTGGCCCAGGGAGCAGGTTTCAACACCACATGGGCACAGCCCACCGCACACCAGGTTAGCAAGCTACCATATTTGCTTCTGGTTTCTACTTTTCCCTCACCCAATTTCCCTCTAAAAGATTCGAACAAACTTTAATTAGTTCAAGTCATCCTGACACAAAGAATCACATTAAAAGCCATTAACTGACACAAGGGCAGGAAGTTAAGTCATCACCACATGGTTTGACTGCTTATTACCACAGATTGAGAACGGCTGTTGGGCTCACGCAAATTCCAAGGAATATTTCCCAGTAAATTACATTCCATATCTGCAAACAGAACTTGTGATTGGAAGTGTGTGCAAAGGCTCAGCAGGTGTCTGCAGCTGCTACTGACTCCTGTCCACTGCTTTTCTGAGGGCTAAGTGAGAATCAGTGCATCTGCACCCTCCACCTTTAAGTCTCATAAGGAGCAAAGAATAGAATTTCTAATTTTGTAAAAACAAGTCTTTAGCAAATACAGTGCAACTTGAGTGAAATCTACATAAGCAAAAAGCAGCTGCCTTCAAAACAGAATGCTGGCACAAGATCCTGTCTGCAGTTAAGGCGAGAAAATGGTCAAGATGCACCTTGACTGCAAAGGGACAAAAATCAAAAACGAGCTCCAAATCTCTGATTTCAGACTCGTTTAAGAGTCTGTTGTCACCAAAGCAGAGAGTCCAAGCCATGGATACCTTCCCATTCTCATTCCTTCTGACTGGTGGGCTGGCACTTGCCAGCCAGTCAGACCAGTGTCACAGCCCAGCTGAAAACCAGTCCTTTCTTCATGCTGTGCTAGTTTTAGTTTAGCATTCCTGAAAGTGAATCATACCTTCCACACTCAATAAACTTTAGCAGAAAATTTTTTACCCTCAAGTGGTTGTAACTGAAGCTTACATATTTTAACAAAGTGACAGAAACATAACAGAAAGTGTAGCAACTGCCTAGAAAAAGTATTTCCTGCAGAGCAGTTTCATAACAACCACAGTTTAATGTTCTGCATGACTTGCACACAAAAGGAGGAGCACCAGGTTTTTCACACTGCACCAACTAAACAAAATTTAACTATCTTTTAATCATGCTGCCCGGAATTGTAACTTCTAATTTTTATGAACACAAACAAGATTCACTACATTCAGACTTCCTGTGCTATAGAAGTGAATAAAAATCCTAACTCCCAGAGGAGAACATGCACAGGACAAAGGTTACTCCACCTGCCACTTCCCTCAAGGACACAAGTCCCTGCCAATACCACATGTAAGAGAAACCAGCCAGCTCACAGGCACGATGCTGCATGGCAGTGACAGAGCCCTAACTAGAGGTTGCACAATTGCATGCAGGAACAGCAGGACAACTGCACCACTTCTTAAGGCTGGACAATACAGGGTGCAAAACTCACAAGGACTTTGGAGAGTTAAGATCTTGCTTTGGGGGAAAAAAAATCAAGAAAGCCAGACTACAGAGGGCATTTGTGGGTGACAGGATTAGGCACTGTGGAGAGGAAGATGCCTAGAATGAAGACTGTGGGCAGAAAAACCTGTAGGAGCATCAAGAACATTAGTCTGTAAGTCTTTCACTGGTATCTGAAAATCTCCTTTCCCAGGGCTCTCTCTCCAACCTCACTTCTGGCTGCGATGCTGCGGCAGGGTTGCTGCTTCTCTGAGACAGCAAACAGCAAACATAGCCATATTTCAGGGCTGGGGGGATTATCAGCTTTCTGAGGACAGGACTGCAGGTGTTAAACTCTGTGGAATCATTTTCCTTCTATTAAATGAAGAACTAAGTGTTTTTCACTTTTCACTTGTTTTTACCAACACGAACTCAGCCTGTCCTCCAAGACCCAGAAGTGGATCCTCACCAGTCTGCTCCACAACCATGGAAATTTCCTGTTTACATACATCTCCATCCTTGGGAAATACCCTACCAACTCATACACACCACTGTTCTTATTCTCATTAACAGCACACAAAACCCCCTTGAACAAAAAAAACCCCAAACCAAAGTAAAAACCCCACAAAGCTCATACATGAAATGCCAGAAAGCATGCTGCTTCCACTTCAGCAAGCATTTTAATTCCTCTGACTACAAAGACATTGAAAACAAATATTCAAGTGTTTTCTCAATTATCTTGAAAAAAAATAAACAAACAAGCCTGACCTTCTGTGAAATCTTGGTTTATCCTCCCCTTCTAAAAAGTGAAATGTTTTTGTCAGTTACACAAGTATCTCCTCTTCACACATGTGGCAGACTATAAAAGGGTAAGTGCCAACATTTCAGCTACAGCATTTCCTGTAAACAATCTCCTCCAGCGACAGAGAGCACAAATGCCACATCTGCAGCAGCTATCCAAGCTAATTGTTGCTGTTTGGTTGTTTGCTAAAGCGCCAGCCCTGGAAACACCTCGGCAGGAATGCAGCCCAAGTGGTGTGCAGGATCTCAAAGTCACTGAGAACAGTGGACCCCACCTCCATCACTGTAATGTCTAAGCAATTTTAACAGATAATCATCAACCGTGCCATGCACAACCTCTGAAGAACCAAAGGGTTACATGTAGATGGGGAACAGAGCTTAGAAGTGCTAAGGGATGAAACCCAGACATCTGTAATTTCTGTGGTTTTGAAGGAGTCAAAGTACGGTGTTGAGCAGGTCACCCCAGTCCATAGCGAGTATCTCAGAAGAAATCTTTGCTAGAGCAAAGAACAAATTCCTGTTTGAAGTGTCTCTGACCAGCAGCTGATATACTGCAAACAACCATCCTCAGAGTACTGTTTGACTTCAGTGAATAATTGCTAACAAATGGGACTGCAGAGAAAGTGACATGGTGCTCAAAGAATTCCTTTCAGCAAGTTGAAAATAAAAATGTAATTGAGACTGTATTAATGTTTGCCACTTTTTAATAGGTTTTACAGTAACTATTTTAGCCATGCTTCTAACCCTCCAGCTTTAAATTTGAGCCTAAGCACCACAACCATAGGACTAATGCAATATAAGGGCTTTTGTCTCTTCAGCTTCTTACCTCTGTTCCTCTAAGGTCTTTGGGATAGTAAATGTCTTCAGTCATTTGAACACTTAGGCCAAAATCCACCAAAACAGCTTTAGTTGACATAAAGACAATGTTGCTTGCTAAAAGACAAACAAAAGTGACAACATTTAAGTTTCTGGCACGCCTGGCATTTATTTTACAACACTCCTGTTTCATTCAGATGCCAGCCTGAAAAGGGAAAGAGATTAGCACAACCACTCTCTATAGCCAATATCCTTCTAGCCAAAATAGCTCTGGTAATGATTTGGTTCAATTTTAAATCATATCTTAAAAATCAAACTGGACTGGTTTATGTAAAAGAATTAATTTTCGGTCATTTTCTTAGCTTTAAAAAAAAAAAAAAAAAAAAAAAAAAAAGACAGCGAGAGGAAAAAAAAAGTCTAAGGGTAGATGAGGAAGGTAGAAGACCGGTAGGCACCTCAGCACAGTGCTCTGAAGATGTTTAATGGTCTCCAAGGTGGAGATTACGCTGTGCAGCTATGGCTACAAACAGCACAACTGTTGCCCCCCAAGAGGTTTTTCTAGAGTAACAATTTAAGTGAAGACAGAAACAGAAGAGCAACCGGGGCCCCTCCACAGCAGCCACACCAGTCTCTGCACTGGTCAGTGAGGACAGCACAACAGAGGACCGACAATGGCTGCAAAACGAATAGAAGACTAAGCATTTCGAAATCCCTCTGAACTGCAGCAGTATCTAGAAGCTTAGTTTATTTTCTTTCATAAAACTCTGCCTAAGGCACAACTTCGTAGTCAGAGGCTTTGTTTGCAGCTGTATTTCTGATCAAATATTTATGAATGCAGTGCTTGGTGTGAGCCTTGAGAAATTCTTGTTTGCTGTTTCAGAAGATGTGGTAAAATGAAGTCTCCAAGTTACACAACAGAAACACATTTTCTCTTACAGGAAACTGTGGGCCATTTTCCATCTTGACAGTGCCTACCATGACCCTCCAGTGGGAGGGCAGACTTGATTTCAGCAGTACTGATTCCTGAAGCAATGCTTCACACAGCTGCCTCCTTACCAGAGCTGTATACTACGTAAATCTGTCATTTCAGGGATAACTTTGAAGATATGACTTTTAAACACCCTGTAATGGATAGTGCAAAGAGCCACACTGCCACAGTGCAGCAGGGTCTGCTGCCTGCCTGGGATTGTACCCAACCCCAGCTGCAGCTGGTTTTGGACTGAAGCTGTCCCCACCAAACAGCCTCATGGTTTAACTGCTCTCCAACCAAGGGTTAAAATGAGTGGCAGCACTGAACACCTCCCAAGAACCAGAATGTCCTCCTCCCCTTTTTGTCTCAATAAAATCCTCATCTCTTTCTGTATCAGCAGGACAGACTCAACTGCAGCTCAACAGAAGCAGACAGAGTGAGGAAGAAATCAGAGGTGTTGGGAAACAGCCTTTTCTATTGATTCCACCTGGGGAGGGAAAACACGCTGCTCCCTGCACGGAGGCTGCCTTGCCAGGCAGTGGGCAGGGCTGCATCTCTGGCCTGGACTACCCAGCTCACTCCTGGTGCCAGACAGGCAGGAGCATGGCCAGGGCTCACCCTGCACACCTCTGGGCAACCACATCTGCCCCAGGCAACCTCTGCCTCATCACCTGCCCTGCAACCACCAACACAGGAAAAGGCTGGAAAAACACTCATATCCACCACACTCACAATGGGCTGGTTCTCCTATTCACTATATAGATGTAGTAGGCTTTGGGCTGATTTGGTTTTTAGATCTTTTAATTAATGTCATTGTTGCTGCCAATTAAAATAAACCCATAGCAAAGACCCTTACAACAAGTGAGAAACACAATTAAGGAAAAAAATAAGCAGTTGTAGTAGTCAGAATCTCAAAGGCTTACATCTAAAGTACTGACCCATACTAAATTTTAAAAAAAGCCAAAAAACTAAAAATGCAAAACTGAGATAAAAATTTAGCAATTCCTAATAATCATCTTCTGTGAACTATTGTAATGCTGCAGTCTGAATATTTCTATTTTAAACCCTCAAGTTTAGCTAAATAAACTCACAGAGATGCATCTGTCTGCGGGCCAAGGTGGTACTGGGAGAAACAACATTTAATACTAATTTAAATGCAATACATTAAAATTGAATTTTAAAGCAATTTAAAAGCATATTTAATTTAGACTTAACATCAATATGTTTGATTATTTATACATGTTAATATCCAGAGTTTTTTGAAAGAAAATATATATTAAAATTTGATGCAATTGTTGAAAGTAAAAAAACCAGCACAAATTATGTGTTTACTTCCAAAGTGTCTCAAACTGAGGAACAGCTGTGTAGAAACATAAAATCTAGAAGGTGAGCATGGAAACATTCAGGATGAATTTATATTGAAAGCTGGAAACTTCTGGCTGAACACATTATTTAGGTTTTTATTTAAATTGAGTTGCTCATGAATGGCATAGGATTTATGACTTTCTAATTATCCTCTCTGCTGGAGTGAATTAATAAATAGTGTAAGTAACTATCATCTCCAGAACCTGACTTTGCCATTTGTTAAGCATTATCCATCCCTCCCACTCAGAGGTGTAAGGCTACATGCCCCAGCTCAGTCCCAGGCACTCCACCAGGGCCCCAGCCCAGCCTGGACCAGAAAGTACCCCAAAGAATCACACAGACGTACGTTTGATATCATGGTGGATAATCCTCTTGGAGTGGAGAAAATCAAGTCCTTTCAGAATATGCTTTGTCACCCAAATTATTTCAAACTCTCTCATAGGACCACAGCTCTCCAGCTTTTCCATGACAGATCCTCCCTCTCCAGCTTCCATAAAGAGATGGATGGTCTCATCCCACAAAATAGCGCCGTATAATTCAGCAATGTTTTCATGACGGAAACATGCCTGTATTTCAACATCTGATGGTTTGAACTGTTCCACTGGCACCTAGGACATTGAAACAAAACCACAGTTACCCATAACAAAAACAAGTTATCCATATGGACACTAATTATCCTATAGATTAACATAAAAGAAGGAAGTAAAGCACTCATATACACTTGTTAAAATACTGAGCTTTACTTTGCTCCTGTGACTTTTCTTCCTTGGCACTTGAGAGACATCCTGTTGAAAGTTGAGAGACGTTTTGGAATCATGCCCAAAGAAAAAGTGCAATCTTCCAGAAAAAGCAATGTAGCAAGAGTTATTCCCGTCAAAATCCAGTGATTACGCAAAAGCTTTATGCAAACTTCCTGGTGAAGGAGATAAAATTCCCACTGCTTTTTCCATTAGCTTTGTGCACTCATCTGCACTACCAGGACTACACACCCACCTAACAGGTGGATCACTGCGTGCAGCGCTCAGGAGCATTACTGACCTCAATTCATCCTTATCAGCACTGGTTTATGGCTTACAAGAAATGAAACCTGCTTTGAAGGGAGCGCCAGCAGCACCATATTTCTTTAAAAAGTACTGACAACAGATTGCTGAGACAATAAAAGCAGTGTTTGCTTACACACAGGAAAGCTACTACTGCTCTTTTTAGTTTTCTTCCCTTGGACTCGTGCCTGCGAACCAAGTAAGAGGCTGATATTTTTACTTCAGTGAGAAACACTGTTTGTATTTTCAGAAACATTAGGATACTTTAATTCTGCAGTGGGTTTTGCAGGAGCAGCTACCTAAATCTGTCTCCATGTGGACACACGGCTGGCTGCAAGGGAAGGACATACAGCTGCCTTCCCAACTCTTTCACACACAGAATTAATACAGGTACTTATTCATGAGCTGGGGGATCTAGAGCAACATCCCAGCTGAGCCTTTACTGGCCCTAAATATTTACTGCTCAATTCAGAATAGAATGTTAAAAGGCATAGCTGAAAGAAAATGTTGGCTTGCATAAAAGTAGGGCAGTGCTCAGCAGTTCTCTTGAGACATCTCACAACTCCGTCAGTGCCCAAAACACTGTAAGAGTTACACATACTGAGGTCTTAGGGACTTTAATGGCACTGGAGTAAAGAAAACTAAAGTCTGAGCACCTCAGTTAAAGGACAAGAGCCTAAAACCATCTGCAGCTGCAGGGTTTTGCTATCACTTTCAGCAGGGACATGATCTCACACCGATATCTTACCACGGTGAGTACAGCAGGACAAGTAGAAAATCCACTCTGCACCACAGCCCATGTGCCAGTTGCACACACTTCCAGATACTTTCAAAATGCTGAAACATTTGCAGCTTCACAGCCAAAAAACTGAAACAAGCTAACAGAAGTGTGCATTTTTTCCCACCTTGTTTAGGCCAACAAAACCAAGATGACCATCAGCCAACAGTGGAACGTGATGCAGACATATTTGAAAACATACTGTAAGTAGTATGTCATACAATATTTGCTCAGAGATAAAACCACTGAACTAACATACCAGTTTGCATGCCATTCGTTTCTTGGTTTCTCTGTCTTGGGCTAAGTACACTTTCCCAAAAGCTCCCCGAGGAATAAAATCAGAACCAATGTTCCTGTAAGTCAACTTCCATGGAAACAGGAGCACATCCGAGTCAATTTGATAGCGCCCATTCTTGGGTGTGATCTGTGGAGTTAAACAAATAATAAAAAAATCACAGTGAAGTTAAAACTACTTCAAGTCTAATTAATTTTATACATATAGTGGAATAAAAATGTATCACTTATGTGTATGATGCACATGATCTGCTTAGCAGTCTTTATTTAGAAACACCAAATGGGAACAGCATGTGAGGTGTGGCATTCATTCACAGCCCAGGCATCCACGTTTCTCTCCAGTGACTAACTTACAAAGTGTAAGTTGCAATTAATTGTCTTGAAACAACAACAACAGCAGCTGGGTTAATGAAATTACCCACCTCTTGTTATTAGATTTACCTGCACATGTTTGTCCCTCCTGTAATCTGTTAACTTGTTATGCCACATACCTGTTACTCACAGGTTATCTGTGAGCAAGAGTTTCAGCATTTCCTAATATCACATGTACTGCTAGGGGTTTAATTTTCCATCTTGTATTGGAGTTTCTGCTGCTTAGTAAAAGGTCAAAGAAGTCTGCCATGATTTTACCAGCCACTTTCCTCTAGTTTTATACCATGGTTTAAAAAAGAAGAATGGGAGCAACACTGTCTGCTCTAGGTGGGTAATGTCGGGAGCTTTGGTTCTTCGGTATCACCAACTAGGCGAGGAGGGGATTCAGGGCATCTAAGTCAGTATTGTGCTCTAAATCTTTCTCTGAAACAGCTCCCTCCCTCTACACGTGACAGAGAAAGACCAAACTCCTAACTACAGCCATGTGAGTACTGCTTGATCTCTGATGTTGCTTCTTCAGTCTCTCAGCTACAAAATTAATAATATTTCCCATGAATATGCTTCTAATTAATTCAGCCAGTATCTGGAATATCATTAATCTTCTGACTGCTACTTTATCAAGATTCTTGAAGAGATGTAAAATCACATGAAGGGTATTTATCATTTCACGTCTCTCACAGGGCCTCAAATACTCAGCTCTTCAGCTACTCTTTTTAAGATAACAGCATATCAGGAAGATTATTTGGTTTAGATTTCTATTTAAGATATAACATATAATCTTTCATTCTCATGTTTTTCAATTAGAAAAGTACCTTCTTGATTGCTAAAATTGTCATTTGTGATTTGTACCTACATGAAATAAATTAATTCTTCTAAGTTCCTAGATCTGGGGAGGATAAGTTCTTCACCTTTGGCTAAGGGGGTATGGGGAGCTGTCCTTTAATAAAAAGTGTTCTGCTTAGGATAGAGAGAACAAGCCTTCCCTCTACTGATTAGAGCCAGGGTAAAGCAATCCACACATGTCTAACAATCTGTACATCTTGCTTGCCTACTTCAGCATTTCAAAGGGTTGAGACTAATCCACATGGGTTACACCTTATCCTGGAAAGGAAGAGAGGCTGAGCAGAGGTGATTTACAGAGCAAGAGAGCAATGACCACCACACTATTCATGTTTTCAGGAGGCTTTTAGGACTAGTTCCTAGCCTGACCCTGTGAACATTTGTCTGTGGCTGCAATGCATCTTTCAGTTCAGTTTTAACTGAAAGAAATCCAGCTTGTGCACTTCAAGACCCTTTGTGATGCGAGCCACAGTGCAGTCAGTGAGGATCACCAGGCAATCAGAAACACTCCTGATCCTAACCAAAGTGCTGTAGATGTTTACAGAGCAGATGCCCCTGCTGAAATGCATGCACAGGTAATGCCCTGCCTCCAACCCTCAGTTGCATAATGGGATCACGTGCACCTAATAGTACTTGGTTCATACCAAGTGTATGCATCTGTAGAAACAATATGCAAGCAAAACAACCACGAGTATGTGGAACAGTGTCTACCCTAAGTATAGGAAACATTCAATATTACGAAGTGTCATTTCAATTTTACAGAGTTGAAATTGTTTTGCAATACTGCGATGCTCCCTCCAAATCAGAATAAAGCAATACCCTGTGGTATTTCACACCTGAGCAACCAGCAAGCCTCAAGCAACCAGTGTTCACATATAAAATACATTACATGCAAGATATTTAAGATGATAGATGTAGATCATCTTAAGAAAATACAGCAGCAGCACCAACATATATGAATAGAATTCCATTGCAACATTGATTGTTTCCAGAGCAACTGATCTCGAACAAAAGTTAAATGACACTAATATCCAGAGATGCTTGTAGAACACAAACAATTTTAGGGAAGAAATTAACATCTCAAAACAACACATCTATACTTAGCAGTGCGAATTTAGCGGTGCAAGATATTACATAATATTGCAACTCTTAAAATCACACTTGATAGAATGTGCTTTTTCTCCTTACATTACTACTATTGACATTTTGTGCAGATAGAGTAAATTTAGGAACTATATCATTAGATCCTAGATCTTTATTTTTGTGAGTTTGCATAATGAACGTTTTACTGGACGAACACAAGGCACTGGAAGACTCTTACTGTCTCCCAGACCTGTAAACCGTCATAATTCATAGAACCATAGATAGGCTTTGGTTGGAAGGGATCGTAAGGATCACCCAGTCGCAATTCCCCTACTACGGGAAGGGATGTCACCCACTAGGTCAGGTTGCTCAGGGCACCACCCAACCTTGAACACTTCCAGGGATGAGGCCTCCACAATTCCTCTGTACAGTCTGTTCCAGTGCCTTACCACCCTCAGAGTAAAGAAATCTCTACTCTTATAGTTTAAAATCATTCCTCCTTGTCCTATCACTACACGCCCTTCTAAAAAGTCACTCTCCCTCTTTTTTATACAAGTTGTGGATTTTATAAGCCCCATTTAAGTACTGAAAGGACAAAATGAGTTGTAGATTTTGCTTTTTGACTGCTTGTCTCAAGTTTGTATTCAATACTTGGAAATGTTTTCTAACCTCCAGGGATACCAGGAGATAACAGAATGGATCCTTCTGAACAACAGACCTTTCTCCATAGCTGCCTGAGGCTGCAGGGGCTAGACCTGATAGCCTCAGAGACCCCTTCCAGCCCCAGGGTTGCACAGGAAAGCACAGCCTGTTACTCCTGGAACTGATCTTTATTTAGAATCACTAAAAACTTCTAATTCCTAAGGTCTATGAAATGCCAAGTAAAAGGAAAACAGACGTACCATATTCAAGAGGATTCCAGATTCCTGTTGTCTGCGTCCTTTAAATTGTTTTGCAGTGTCAGACACCTGATTTGCAAAAGCAAGCAGGTCTTCCACAGTCCCGTATTTGACGGAGGACATAAAAGAGACCTCCCTTTCACAAAACAGTAATGATTCTGCACGTTCATCATTTTGATTTGCCTCTTCACACATTGTAATTAAGCTGTCTTCATAGACTGCAATGTCTTCACCTGGATAATGGTTTTCCATGATTGCTATCACCTCAGACATATTCAGATCAGCTAGCAACAAGTCAATCTCTTCTTTGCTATCACTACCCGTGCTCATATACTCCATTACTGTCCACTTTGCAAAATCACTCCTGGAAAAAAAAAGAAGCAAACTTGAAAACACTTTTCACCTAAATTTGTTTTAGCAAAGTAAGAATGAAAAGGAGTTATCAGAGTGATCAACAGCTTGTCATTATACAGTTAGATTTAAAATTAATAACTTGTATTATGAAGAAAATCATAATTAGTATCATGGGTGAAGACAAAATGGAGAAATATTTGCTAGCAAAATTTATTTAGAAGTTATTAGTTAACCTCCCCTGTCATTCGTTCTCGGAATTTATTATGATAAAGCTTTTCCTTAGAAGAAAAGGTATAGTAAGAATACACCACTGTGATAGATATGCAAAAATGAAGGAGCACCCTCAATACAAACAAAGGAATTCATTGTCTGGAAAAGAATGACAGAGATATTAACATTCTCAATTAGTTTATGTCTAACTTTTTATTGACAATTTATGTGGTGTATCCAGAAAGAAGGAAAGGTCACAAAGCAAGGTCATTCCTTGTAATAGTAATAGGCATCTGTTAGTATCACTGCATAAAGCACAATTGTCACCACCTGAGATACAAAATCCTTTTTTTTTTGCAAATAACTAGTCAGAACTAGACTTGAACTGAAATTTTCACCCTGACTTTCAGAAGAAAATAAGAAATTGAGCTATCATAAAAGCAATGAGCTTTTGAAGAGGTTTCCAGCAGTTTGTTCTGCCCCCACTATTCCTAACAATAACTTTTCAGGTTACTATTGCAACTATTTTGCTGGAATGGATTTACAGCAAGCTGCGTTCAACTTCCCAAAAAGTCCCTTTCTATTCCAGAGAGTTACATATTCAAGTTAAAAACGTATGCATGGTCAGTCATTAAAATACTGACACAAATAGTTTCCAACACATAAATGTCTAGAGCACTTACCTTGTATTTAACCTGATTACATCACTCAAAACCATTTAAAAACGTCTCAATAGAATCCCTGAAGTCATCACGTTTTTCTGAACCCGTATTTACCACTGATGATAATTTCGCAGTGTTCTGTGGCAGTCTATTAAAAAAAGAAAAACAAATAAAGCCATTGCATACCAGCTCAAGCAGAAGGACTGGTTTGTACTCATATAGATCATTTGCTTCATGGAAAGAAGAGCTAGTAATCACAAGGCTGAGATAACAGGGGATTTTTCTGCAGAAAAATATGACAACTCAAGAAAGAATCAAGCTACTGTATCATCCAGATTTCCAAGTAGTAGTGAAAAACAGTTTTTCCATGGTTAGGTCCCGAGTTTTAGTCTCTCTGTCTCATGCTTGCTTAAGCAAAGAGTAGGACGTCTTTTTCGTTTAGCAGAACTGACTAGAGCATGCCCTCTTTAGAGAGCTCTCATTTCCCTTTTTCATAATCCACTGCACCAACTATTTTGAGCCAAAGTTAACAACCAAGCAAAATTGCACTTAAAAAATTAAACAGAAAAAAGAAAAGCAGCAAACAAAACCTTATCTCAAGGATAAGCAGCAGACTCGGTCCCCTGAGGACATGGAGCAATGCGTTTACCCAGGTACAGTTTCTGGTTATGATCACTATCTTTCTTACGCTCACCACAAGGACGTAGAAGCTCTGTGGCACATATTTCTCATGGGTTAGAGTATTTACGTCAGCTCTAATGTGAAGAAAACCAAGTAAAATGACGTGTCTGACTTGGCAAAGAAGTAAGACCACGTGCTGAAAATTCAAAAGGCAGGACAGGACAGCAGATGCAGCATCAGAAAAGGCAGACAGAGTGCCTGTTCCTTTTCAAACTCAGACCCAAACCCTGTGAGTGACGGTGGCAGAGCAGTACCGTGCCCCCCCCGTTCCCCCAAAACAGGCACAGTGACTTTCACCAGCACTCAACACCAGTTCACCCTGCCCTAGTCAACCCACATGCCCAGCATTAGGGCAGCCAGGTTGGAAACTTTGTGGTCACTAGCACTGCTCGATCAGGGAGGCCCCAGGCTTTGTATCCTAGGTGCTCAGAGAGGTCACAAAAAGGAAAAGATGCTGTGGGTGTTTTCTAGCCCCTATCACCCCAACTTCCTGCTCCATGACCAAGCTATAGGCTGTTAACGAATCCTGAATGTGGTTACTTTTTAATATAAATGAGATTTCTATTTTTCCCCAGAGCAGGACTTCTATTCATTGCTCTTTTTTTGTTCTGAATTAGTGGGGTTCAAAAGAAAAGAAACAGTGCTGTCATAAAAGGAACCGAGAGATGTCATGTGTGAAGTCAGGTAAAGTTACAAACTAGTCCTGAGGGACTTTCTGAAGAAAAACATGAGCCTCTAGATGCTCTGGTCTTTTGTGGATAAAGACAAATATGTACCACAAATAAACTAATTTACTCTCTGAAGCATTTTCATGCACAAAGCATCTGTACGGATTAGACCAAATGTAACTTTCTGGAAGTACCAGCTCTGCTCTGTTCCTCAAAATGTTCCCAGAGCACAATACTAATAATACTCTTGCCAGTTTCACAACTACCCAAAAAGCTCTGAATAATACGAAGAAGTGACTATAACCTGCATATTGTCAGTGCTTTTAGTGCTTGAGAAAAGCTGCAAACCCTTCACCTTTACAACTACCTGAAAGGAAGAGGTAGTGAGGTGGGAGTTGGTCTCTTATCTCAAATAACAAGTGATGGGACAAGGGGAAATGGCCTCAAGTTGTGCCAGGAGACGTTTACATTGGATATGGCAAAAAATTTCTTCATGAAAAGAGTTGTCAAGCACTGGAACAGGCTGCCCAGGGAAGTGGTGGAATCACCATCCCGGGGGGGATTTAAAATACATGCTTGTAGATGTGACACTTACGGACATGGTTTAGTGGTGGGCTTGGTAGTGCTGGGTTGGACTCCATAATTTTACAGGTCATTTCCAACCTAAATGACTTTATGATTTTATTTTTCCCTATATCTAGCAAATTCTACGCACTAAATGTTTACACAATAAAATCAGTGTCTAGACTATAAAAGATGATTTTTTAAATTATGCAGCAATTTAGTATTATATTTCCCCTACAGGCAAAAAAAAAAAGAGTTCATTTTCCAATGTGGAATTCACTCTTCCTATTTATCCCTGAAATCCTGTACTAGTATCAGTAGTGGGCACTCATGTAGTATTCTAAATCATGCTATATAATCTAGGTTCATGAAGTACATCACTAAGTAAGCACCCTTTACTTAGACTCTCGGCTAAAAAAACTGGGTTGACCTGCATTGGAAAAATAAAACTGCATGCAAGCACTTAAGTCAGTTGCTAAAGCACAGGACTCTTTCTCCAGTTTTGCCAATATTTCAACATCATCACATGAGTAATTTGCAAGCCAAAGGTTTATTTCTCTATTCTCTGCGTAGCTTTTCAACCCCTTTTGCCTAAGAAGTGTGCTGCCAGAGACCATCCTTACATCCATCATACTAAATAAGAGTAATTGGATACCCGACGACCGAGCCCCAGTGGGACTTTTTGTGTGTCAAGGATCAACGATGGAAAAAATTGAACAAAATCTACACTAAAAATAAAATTAAAAACCAAAAAACACACAGACAAAAACCCTCAACACTTCTCCTCCAAGAAAAAGCTAGCCACAAACTGCACAGACTGGCTCAACACGATCATACACCATAATAAAGATCTCTTGTGCTGCTTTTAGCGAACAATTTTCTGGTCTGACAAGTGACCGCCCAGCAGAAATAAAAAAAAAGTCCCTATTTACTTTTAAGAAAACTTATCGACAGACCCTGAAAAACACAATCCCTCCGAAAAAAAAACTTCTACTGTTAAGGAACAAGAAACATCAACAATTTCAATCTCCACAACATTTGACATATTCACTCGGAATAAGAAAACCCGCGACCCTCCCGGCGCTGGCAGCAGCAGAGCCCAGCCCCAGCCGCAGCCCGTTCCAGCCCCGCAGCCCCGGGGACAAGCGCAGGTGCCGCGGCCCCGGCAGCTCCCGCGGCTCACGGCGCCGCTCGGGAAGCGAGGGCAGCCGGGGACCTGCCGGCGACAGCGCTGCGGCCCCAGCCGGACCCGAGCCGCCTCCGCCCGGCAGCGCAGCACCGTCCCGCTCCGCT
>VWZT01015363.1:772294-790374 GCA_013397055.1 Pachycephala philippinensis
GGGGGGGAGCGGCCGCCTGTGCCCCTCGGCCGCACCGGAGGCGCCGGGGCAATGCCCGCGTCCTGGGCGTGAGGAGCCCCGCAGGGCCCGGGCAGCCCGGCCGGGCAGTGGGGTCGGCTTGTGCCTTCCCGGGCTGCAGCCCAGGAGGCCGGAGTCCGCTGTCAGTGCCCGGGACTCGGTTTGTTAAACGTAGATACCAGCTAGAGGTAAATCAAGGGACGGGGCTTATCCCGAGAGACTCGCTCAAAAAGGCATAGGAAACGTGTGACTGGCGCTGTGTTTTCAGTACAAACCAAGAACTAGTGAGGGGTATCCATCGCTGCTGTGCATCAGTGCCGTGCTCAGACTGTGCAAAGGAGAGCAGAGCCAGAAGTTGTGAGATCACATCATCTCTGTAGTGACTAAGCATGTACAGGTGGTAAGTCAGGCAAAAATCACAGCTGTTCTGGCCCAGTGCAGAGACCTCCTGTTCATGTCACCTCTCCATGGGACTTGCCTCTTCTGCATCTTTGTCACCTCATCCTTCTCTGTTCCTACGGAAACTGTGATCTTTATCGTCTTCATAAAGTGCTTCCTTAGTTTTCTGGTGAAAAGTGCTGTATAAAACTAAGCTGTTGAAAGAGCTACTGTGATTATTATTTACAAGCCTCTGTGACAGCTCAGTAAACTTGCAAAAGAAAGGATTTTTTAAAAAGAAATACTATCAAGTAATACTAACAATTATCATGTAATGATACGTAAAGGTTTTTTGGGGGCCACAATATCCCATAGGTTCTTCAAAACCAAAACCACAAAAACATAGAACAAAGAGTTCTCTATTGAATCTTCCTGTGGCAGATAGTAGCTGCTGGGAAATTCTCCCCAGCTTCCTAATCCGAATGACAAAAGGGAAGTATTAACAGGTAACAGCTTCTCAGGCTCTGCTGATGTGATGTGCTCAGTGGATTAGTTTGAAAGCTATGCAGGGCAGTGATCATGATTTCAGGTTTGGGAGATGGCCCCTTTTCCTGCATGCAATGAGGGAAAAAAGTTCCATGTTTCTGGATGTTCAGCATGTCTCGATTCCATGTGAATTCTGGAGGCTGTCAGCAGCAATACAGATTGCCAGTAGTGTGATGAGATTTGACTGGTCTGTGGGTTTTTTGTACTGGAGTAGATGAAAGTGTATTATTGAGTGAGAATTTTGAGTAGGAGTTTACTGTAAAGGAAGGTGCTGAGTTGTAAAAATAGCAAGTGTTGAATTGTTCCGAAGTGCTGGTTTTGTGGTGGTGAGGAGAGATTATCATTTCAGTGAAGCTTGCCAAGGTCTAGACCTGCCTCACAGCCTAGCTGGCATTTCCAGATTGTTGTGTGTGCTGTTTTTTGATGGTGAACAGCAAATTAAAGAACAAAGATTACTTGTATTATGAAGCTTCCTGTGCATCAAGGGAAGTCAGTATTGTTTTCTTTCTACCTTTTCTACTCCTTGTTATTACAAATGTATGCATTTGTGAGAGAAATACACTTATATTTATTTCTTTCATTCAATTTTCATTGGCTTTCATACGTTCTTCATTCTTTTCATTTTTGCTGTCGTGATCTTGGAGAGCCAGGACAAACCTTTGTTCAGTTGTTCAATCCAGAGGAAGAGATTAAGAGTATTGAAACCAGCTGCACATCTTTCTGCTCATGTAGAAAAGCCTTGCTTGATGCTTGTTTCTTCTCACAGATGCTGAAGTCAGTACCAGAAAGAAGACATTTGCTGAAGTCCAAGCAGAACGGCTGGATCAAGCTGAACGGACTGTTTTAATTAAGTGCCCATCAAAACTTAATGAAAAAAAATTATTGCAGTACTTATCCAGTCATGGAAATGTTAAGAGTCATTTCTTTTTTGAAAATCGTGTAAGTAATTAACAATGTAAGGTAAAATCTAGACTTAGATAAAAAGAAGTACCGGAAAGAAAATTTAGTTAAGGCCTCGTACGTAAGTTAAGCAAATTATATACAATTAGTGTATGAAATCAGTTTTTATCTGTGTGAATGTTCACAAGTTGTTGAGCAGTTGATTTTTATTCATAAATCAGCTAAGCAACACTTCTAAGGAATAGCCAGCAACCTGTTTTGCACTAAGTCTTTGAAAGTTTTACGTAGCACCATTCATTTTTCTAACAATAGAGACAGCTCTTTTTTTATGTGTTTCTTGAGTATTTCAGTTGTGAAGATCAATATATTTCAGAACTTTTATGTTTAGTGCTTACTGCTAAGAATAGTACATCCTAAATACTTGTAACCTCTTGTGAAAAAGCATCTAAAATGTGTTGAGATACAGAACCTAGCATTTGGCTTCAGGGCTGTCATATTAATCTGTCTCAGTAGCCCGCAGAACATCTGAACTATATCAGTACAATGAGTTCAAGCATTATATGCATTTATCTAACCCTGTATTTCCATTCTTAATGTTTTAGGGCATCAGTGCTTTAATAGAGTTTTCAGAAAAGAGCAGTATAGCCTCGTTACAGGATGCTGTTGGAATCCCAGGTGCTTCAGAGCATCATGTTGTCCCATTTAAATCAAGACTTTTTACTTTCACACTCAAAAACCCAGTGAGTCAACACATGGAAGAGACACCACTTCACCTCTCTCCTCAGTGTCACATTCCAGTGAAAGACCTTATTCAAAAGCTTTGTCTTGCAGACAGTGTAAGTAGAGATTTCTAGAATTCTTTTAATTAAAAATTAACCATGTTAATTTCAGATTTGCAAGTGGTCATGTGAAACTTACAAAGCAATTTATTTTTATTTTAAAAGGTACTGTATTAGAATTTTAGGCTAATGGTTGTCCTATATTGAAATATATAAATGAAATTATTAATTTTAATTGTGAAAATAATTTCTCTGTATGAAAGAAACCTTTTTGAAATTTATAAAATAACATAATTGTATTGATACTAAATAGATGAAAATATATGTTAATAGATGGAACATGGGTTATTGTATTTTTACAGTGTTTATTTTCTGAACTAGATAAGCAGTCAGATGTACATTCTACTGAATGAGTATCAGCTTACAGAAGAAAACATCAAGCTCCGATTTCTGGCCTGTTCTTTGGTTCGGGATTTTACACGTGCATATTTCCCAGACAGCACGGTAAAGCCATTTGGCTCTTCAGTCAACACATTTGGCAAACTGGGATCTGATGTGGACATGTTTTTGGACTTCCATGATACAGGAAAGCATGCTACAAAAATGGTAAGATTATGCTGTGCATCTTCAGTTTGTTGGATTTCTTCAACAGAGCAGCTCATTTGCTGTTTCACACACAGGAATCAGTTTATTTTAATTTAGGTTTTACATGGGTTCATACTATAGAGTGTATGTTTATTTGAATGTTTGGATTTGAAGACTTTCAAAAACTGAATGTGATATGGAAGAGATCTTCTTTGCAATAGGAAGAAAATGATTTGGTGTTTATGTAAATTTTGTACTATTAGGGTGAATTTCACTATGAAGCAAACACTCATCCTCCAAAATATTTCAGCAGAGTCAGACCTTCCCATTCTACTGTCACGTTTTCTTCTCTGTAGCTTCTGTGCTTTAGCTATGCTCTGTTAAAGCTTGACTTTGTTTTTTAGGGTCCTCCGTGTCCTAAAGCAGTGTACGTTTGTGCATGTGAGCACATCTGCGTTTTGGGAGGGTTGTCAGGTTCTTTTCCTTACCTTAAAGAGATGAGTTTATGTTCCAGGAAAGTTATTGGATTATATACTGGGGTGTATATATATTTATACACACACCTTGAGTGTATGGAGGTGTGAAAGCTCAGGACGTGCGACAGTAATGGTGAATACTTACAGGTGACACACTGTCCAGGGAAAATTTCCATGTTAACAGCACCTGATTTTCATTGTGAAGGGAATTAGTTGGCTTACTTCTTGAAAGGAGCTTGAGCATGAGCTGTTATATGTGAACTGTAGATATTTTGGGGACCAGGACCCAGGAGCAAACAGGAACTGAGCCAAATCAATAATGCAGATGCTTTCAGTTGTCAGGCTTTACATAAGGTACCTCACAGTTACTTGAATGCTTCATTGATAATACAACAGTAAACATCAAGACAAGCAGTGATTACTAAGCACGCATAGAGTCTTGAAACTGATTTTGTTGACCAAAGCACAGAATTTACACCACTAACCTGAGAAGCCCAGGGTTACAAGACCTCCAGTAAGCAATATGCAGTCAGCAGTCTTGCCTTTTTCAGTGCATATACTAGATTTCATCTGAATCCTATCCTTACCCATAGTGTGATTTGGAAGCTGGCACTATGTATCTGAGTTCGCATGTTTAGTTTAGTTACTTAGTATTTGAGCAGCTTCAAATTGTAATGCTTATTCAGAGTATATTCTGTCTTGGGCCTTGTGCATGTAGGCATAGAGAACAGTAAAGGACTAGACCAGGTGTTTTTGGAAGGATCTTATGTCCTGCTGATGGTTTTTGACTGTGAATGGTGTAAGTATTCTGTAAGATTGGAGAATGAAGTAGAAAAGAGAGATAATGAGAATCGGGATAGGAAAAAGGGTGAATTGGGTCAGAAATGCCCAGTGGAGAAATTGGGATTCTTCGCATATTCTGAATGAATAATCGAGTAAGTGATTCTCGTGCTGTGAAAACTTCTTTTTATTTGTGTGGTGACAAATAGTTTGGGAAAAACTAGCTCTGTTTTCCTTAAAAGACAATGGGCTTAAGCTTTTGAAGATTGAAAATTCTCTCAGCTTTTCTACACAATTTGTACATTGCCATGTGAGTTACTTTTAAAGAAATAACCCTTCAAATGTATATTTTTTAGTATTACTGCAGTGATAAAACACAATGAAAGCAAATATGTCAGCTGAAGAGAAGGATCATCATGCGGGCGTAAACTGTTAAAATCTTTACATTTAAATAGTAAAGTTGCCTCTTAAATTTTGAAGGAATACCTTTTCAGTATAAAATGTCTATTTTCAAAGCACATTTGGTAACTAGCTGTTTTCTTTGATATGTATCCTTTGTGGAGATAGAAATTCTGTTGTGAAAGGTAGAATGTTTGATGATGAGTGAGTTTACTAGCAGCTGTGATTACCTGTGGATGGTTGAGAGACTTACTACTATGAGGAGACAAGGAAGTAGCTTTAGTTACAAGGTGATTTAGCAACAGTGGAAAAGGTATTTTCTGATTTCTTCACTTTCATAGCCTTTCAGAAGGTGCCGACAATGGAGGAGGATCAGGCATTTCAGCACCTATTTACATTAGATAACTGTTCTTGAGCCTTATGGCAAACTGATTACTAATTGTAAATCGGAAAAAGGGGCAAAAGTGGGCACATTCTTTACCAAGAGTGGATTATCAGTACAGTGCTAGACCACAGATAGGGCAGTTTTAACCCATGGGCAGTTTGGGAGATTAGTGAGTGACTCAAAAGAGGGCTCTGTGGTATTTTTAGAACAGCAGTTTTTGTTAAAACAGTTATGCTTCTTGGTTACTGTATCAGTTTACCAGAAAGTAACAGCTTACCTGTACTTGCAGTTTTGGGCTACATGGCAAGAATAGGGGAAGAACCACAGGTTTGGGACAAATGTATCAGTATTTCATACTGATAGGACCCAAGCTGTGTATGAAGGTTCTATTAATTACTAAGAATATTTACTTTATCACTGTAAAAAAGTCTTCATGCACTTTTTGAAAGATAGTGAGGTGCTGTCTGGAAAGGCTCATTGTGGTTTTTGTCACAAATATAAATATCATCACCAGCCCACCTACAGGTCACCTGAGTCCCCATCTTTATCTTTCCTGTTAACTCCCTCGATGTTGATAGTTAGAGGCTCCTTTCACTTTCAGCCAGCCCTACTGTAGCATGCAGCTACACAGCCAGATGGGATTAGGGACCTTGTCCTGGCATGTTCCGCCACATGTGGTGCTGACTGGAGAGCCATTGGCAGGAGGCAGGAGGGGAGCGGGAACAGCACCTCTGTGATTGCCAGAGAGACTCAGAAATTCAGCACCTGAAGTGATTTTATGGGATTTTAAGTGATTTTAGGGTTGCAAGGTCCATAACTTTGGAATTGTTTCACCTGTCTGAGAGATCACTAATTCGTGGACAACAAAAGTAATGTGCTCTGTGTGTTAGTTAGTAGTTAGATCACCGTAGTTTTGTTTGTATAGTATGCATTCATGCATGACGTGTTCCAAGGGGGAGGCTAAGTCAGTGTCAAGTATTGGATTAGCAAGCAAAATTAGCTGATGTCTTAAAAACACAGACTATAAAGAAAACAGAGATTTCACAGGTATTTTATTGAGGTAAAAACTAAAAATATAGCAAATCAAAATATGAAGACCTACAGAGAAGTTGATTTCTGATGTTAGAATATATCTTCACAATATTTTTGTCTTTCAGGGAAATTGTATATGAAATGAATTAATTATTTTAAAGTCTTACAGAATCTTATCTTAATTTTGAAGGATTAAGTAATTTGCATGCTAAATTTTTTTACTTTTTTAAATGAAAAAGACTATTTTCTTTACACTGCTACTTGATTTACTAATAATGCATTGTTCTTGGAGGATTTGAAATTGAATTACTAATAGTTTGAAATTACTGGTAGTTTGGTTGTGTTGCCCCTCTGATTATATACTCCTCTTTTGCAGTCAAAGCATTTATGCTCTCCTGGTAATTCCAGAATTACTTTTTTTAGCCAGTAGTGAGATTTAGCACTATTATACTTCTGTTTGAACATGTAGCTTTATAGTAAGTTGATCACTATTAACCCGGAAAAATTGAATCACCAAAAAAGAAAGAGCAATATGTTTTTACCTATTTTAAGTTCGGTGGACTGCTTTGAATAATTCTTGTCTTTCAGTTCTAGTTGTGTAAACTCCTTTGCAAGTTGCTGTGGTCTTTCAGAAGTATTTTTAAATGTCTTTTTTGCTTGAGAGTTAACAGCTTGCTTTTAAAATTCTGTCTTAGAAAAAAGGTCCCTTTGAAATGGAGTATCAGATGAAAAGATTACCATCGGAAAGATTAGCAACTCAGAGGATTCTTTCTGTGATTGGTGACTGCCTTGATAATTTTGGTCCTGGGTGTGCGAATGTACAGAAGATACTCAATGCCCGCTGCCCTCTGGTGAAATTTTCCCATCAGCCTACAGGATTCCAGTGTGATCTGTCAGTGAGCAACAGGTGAGACCTGGTTTTAAAAAGTTTGCAGGGAATTCTGATGTACTTAAAATGTTCTGAAAACTGGTAATAACAACTGTTTAGTCTTCTCCTTTCCATGTTCTTAACAAATGTGAATGTTGGCTCTGAAAGTAAAAAGGCTATTTTTTGGACTTCTAGAGCTTAGAGTTTGATGTCCTTAAGTTATCTTTCTTCAGCATAGGAAATACTTGCTAGCTGAAGCTAAAGACTCAAAAACCAGTCTATGGAGTAAGGTTGGCTTATAAAACTGGAAAGAAGGCAGTCGGTGTTCATTAGTCATTACTTCCCTTTGGCATACGCACAGCCTTTCTTGATTGCTTTTCAGGTTAAACAGCTCCAGAATGTTAATTTTTAGTGCTTTGGCTTCTAGTTATTTTGGTGTGCTTTCCTTCTGCTGAAGGGCCGGCAGGTACCTGTTTGCTGGGAGGATCCCTTGGATGCCCGGTGCATTCCTGGCGCCGGGAAGGGGAGGGAGCCTGCGGTGTTCCCGCCCCGCGGGGCCGCTCGCGGCAGCGTCCGCTAGGGGGCGCCGGCTGCCCAGAAATGCCCCTCAGGGCCGCTCGGTGCCGGCTGAGCGCAGAAATGGCTGTGCTGTCCTTGTGCTTGTGCTGCCGCGTGTTTTAGACAGAAATACCCCCCTCGCGCCAGTAAACAACCCTGGCATTAGTGTACCCAGCCGAAAATTAGTTACTGACCCTTTTCATTGTTGTTGGGGAATTTAAAAATATGAGTGATTATTCTTCAGGATACCAGTGACAGTTCCCAAGGGAATGGCCTGAAGCTGTGTCAGGGGAGGTTTAGGTTGGATATTAGGAAAAGGTTTTTCACCCAGAGGGTGGTTGGGCACTGGAACAGCTCCCAGGGAAGTAGTCACAGCACCAAGCCTGACAAGGGTTCAAGAAGCTTCTGGACAATGCTCTCAGGCACAGGGTGTGACTCTTGGGGCTGCCCTGTGCAGGAACAGGAACTGGACTGTCATCATCCTTGTGGGCCCCTTCCAACTCAGAGTATTTTGTGATTCTGTGATACCAGTTTTAGTGCAGTTTTGTGATTTGTCTATATCAGATACAATCAGATCAGATATAGTCAGTTTTCTGAATTACCCAAAGTTCTGTTTCAGAATACGCAGGAGTTGTTAAGGCAGTATTGAACAAGTTTCTTACAATGAAATTGCTTCTCTATATGCAGCCACAGTGAAAGTCAGCATGTAGTTCTGTCCAAGGTTCCTTGTAATTCACTGCTGATGGTTTGGCTGGTAGGGCCTGCATTTCTTGTCTTGTTATCATTTTTACTGGAAACAAACTTCTCTGGACACCATAAAGCACCTCACAGCTGAAATTTCAGAAGCCCAGGTGTTACAAAATTTTGACCTAGTAAATGTCTCCAAAAGGCTATGCCGAATTTTTAGAACAATTTTTAGCACTTCAGGCTAAAATTAAACCAAAGTAAGTTTTACTTTCATACTGTACTTCCATTTTTTGTCTACTTTTTCTTGCCCACTCATTTGTACAATACCTGAATGGTTGTATAACAGTGTGATGAAGGAGATCAAAAACTGATCCATCTGAAAACCTTTATCCTTTGAGATTAGTTGTTTTTTCAGCTCGTCTAAGCAGTAATCATTTGAAAATTACCAAACTGACTTGTTTTGCAGATTTCATTGTGTCTCTGCACTTAGGTTATTTTTCAGTGCAGCATTTTTTACTTTTTAGATAAAAACTGTAAAAGAAGTTCTAGTTGTATTTTATTTTACATTAGTATAGAGATATTATCTAATATACCTCAAAGGCAAATGTGGCTGAATTATGTTTTTTCACCTCGGTTCTGAATGGTTTGGCTCCACAGCACCTGATGGTGTTTTTTTATTTTGGGGTTTTTTTCCTCCCACTGTGATGTGGAACAAGGAAACAGGAAACAGTGCAAATGCAGTAGTATTATTTACCCAGAACTGTATCTTTCTTGCTGTGGAAAACTACCAGGTATTTAGTCTTGGACAATTCCAAGCATTCCAACCCAAATCATTCTACTGTTCTATGTTTCTCTTCTATTTTCTAAAATGTGTAAAAGTTAATTTTTTTTTTTTATGGAGGTCCTCTTCTCTTATAATGAACAATGAACACTGCATCTGATACTTCATAATTCTCTCATCATTTACACGTCTTCTCATTTCTTCTTCAGCATTGCAATAAGAAGTTCAGAACTCTTGTATATCTATGGCTGTCTCGATTCCCGTGTACGAGCATTAGTGTTCACTATACGATGTTGGGCCCGTGTTCATGGACTTACAAACAGTGCTCCTGGTACCTGGATTACGAACTTCTCCCTGACCATGATGGTCATGTTTTTTCTGCAAAAGAGATCGCCACCTATCATTCCAACATTAGACCAACTTAAAGAACTGGCAGGTAAGCACAGCTGTTTCTGTGGTTATTGCAGTTTATTGTTTATTGCAAGTTTGTTTTCTCTGAAGTGGTAAATAAGCGCAAGCAATTTCTTTATGCTCTCAAATACTAGTGAATATTATGTGTGCTTTAAGTTCGAGGGAATACACCAGTTTTACATGTAGTTTTCAGTGAAAATAATGCATCTTTAAAGGCAAAATAAATCCCTTTTCAATACAATACTAATTCCATTTAGAGGTGTTAGACTTATTCTGTGCCTTAGATAATTAGAATTTACTTGTTCAGTGCTCCTGTGCTGAATTTTTTTTTATTTTGTTTTTTAGAAGACCTATAGGGTCTTGAACGTTTCTGGAGTTAAGGATTTTGTGCAGACTGATACAATGTGTATTGTTTCATAGATACCAAATGCTTAAAAGAAAGGCTGTGTTTTCTTCTCCTAGTTTGTAATATCCTTGAGACTGTTCGGGCCATTTGCAAATAATTCTTATATCTCCACAAACAAGCTGTTCTGGCGGTTTCATACACAGCATTCAGGGTGTGTTGTCTTCAGTGAATCGTATGAAAGCATAGAGAATGACACCTCAAGTTCTTAATTCCTCACTCATGTCTTCTGCTTATTGACATGCTTCCTTGGAAGCTTTGAATGCTTTCAGTGGAGAAAAAGGTCTGTGTTCAGTTGCTTTAAAATAATTTTAAACGTTTCCATCAGAATTCTGTAGAAATTTTTATACAAAAAACACGTGTTCAGATATTTTACAAGAGTATTCTTGATTCTCTGAAGTTTTCCAGAAGAAGACAGTGAACACTCTGGGTCCGATTTTTTTGAAACCTTCATGTAGAAGGGTTGTGCTGTTTAGTGTATAATACAGCCCTCTATACAGAGATCCCCTGTTTGTTACTTATTAGAAGTAATTTGTATATTATAGAGATACAAAGATCTTACTCGTATTCCTGTAGGGTTACGATCATTTATCTTATTCCTGTAGGATTTTGAAAATGTGCCATTTGCTCATTATGCTTTTCCTTTGCTTGTCTATAGACTTTTTTCTTTTAAATCTCTTACTGCTTAAGTTAAATCTTAACCTGAAAGTTTGCTTGTGAATTCCTGATTTGATTTGTGTTATATGGTAGCATTGATTTCAGTTTGTTACCTGAATTTTATTAAATACAATGGCATTTTACTGTTTATTACTTCAAAATATGCCCACCATTTTTTTTTCAGATGAAAAAGACAAGCATATAATTGGAGGATATGATTGCTCATTTGTCAGTGATTTAAGGAAGATTAAACCTACAAAAAATACAGAAACACTTGGTAGGTAGATATTTCATGAGTTTTCTTTTTTTTGTGAGGGTATTGAAAATAAACTTTTCTTTAATGTTACTGATGAGTTTTGTTTTTCTTTCCCTTAGATGTATTGTTGGGTGAGTTTTTTGAATATTTTGGAAACTTCGATTTCAGAAAGAATTCCATAAATCTTCGAAAGGTAAATAAATGGATTTTAATTGCTCATCAATGTCAATTGAATCTCTCTGTCTGCCATTTGACAAACTATGTATGCTAAGCAACAATTTCTGTCATTTTTAATTATATATAAAAAGTACATTTATATAAAAACTGAGTCCTTTCTGTGAAGGAGGAGTGTTTTTTTCTCAGAGCCCAATAACTTACAATACCATTAAGAACATTTACAGTGTCATTACTTGGATAAGGTGGAAAGCAGAAACTGATGCAAAGCCAGTGTAATTTTACTGGAAAGCCCTGTAATAAAAATGGCAGTTTTAAAAAGTCAAAGCTATTTTGCTTCTGTGGGAGGAAAACTATTAAAATGTCATGATGTCTGTCATGGCAAAAGTCTGTGACGAACCCTGTGTGCTGACAGGCTTTGCATTTTAAAGGTGGGAGTCCAGACCCAACCAGAGCCTACATTAACACTTACAGCTGAGTTCTGGGTATGCTTTTGGCACTGCACTTTTCTGCTGCAGTTTGTGTCAGCCTACAGTAACTGTGCTGCAGCTCAGTAAGCATGCCATACCAAGATAGTTCTGTGCTATCACTTTGCTTTGCTTTATATGTTTAAGTCATCCTATTGATCTGTGTGTGCATGCAAGTACAATAGAAATACATGAAAATGTAACTACCATAACTCCCACCTGTTCCTGCTGGGCTGCTTCCAGAATGGGGGTTTCAGTGCCATGTTGCTGTGTGGACACTCAGTTGTGTTCTGTTTCCTATTTGGACATTAGGGATTGCTGGCATAAGAACTCTTTTTGTAGGTTGATCCTAGAAACTAATTTATTTAGGTGGAAAACTTCTGTTTGCTATTAAACCTTAAAAAGGCAAGCAAAACCACATTTGGAGCCTGAGCTAGTAGCGGAGGTATCTGTGCTGCTGATGTTTTTCTGACAGTCCTCTTGGCCCTGGGGCAAGAGCATGTACCGTGTACATAGACACTTCCTGGACCAGCAGTCGCTGGTGGATTCCTGCTAGAGCTTGCGGTGGAAAGGCTTGAAGAGGTTCTGCTATACAGAACAGGTCAGCTAAGAAACACTGATAAGCACCGAGATGGAAGTGCATTTAAATAGCAAACTACATACTTGTCAGCTATTTGTGTTGTACTGTATCAGGTGCCTAACAGTGGACCATGACCTGAATAGCTCTGTGCTTAAAAGACAGACCAAACTGGGAGGAATTTCAGCCAAGGCAGCAATCTTGTTCAGTTACACCAGCACTGTGAGCTCCCTGGGCACTGTGGGAGGAATAGTTTGAACATTTTTAAGGGCTTATAATATTTTATCAAACTGGACTATGCAGGTTAGTGTGACACACTGATGCGGCTCATACACAAGTGGAAATTTGGAGTAGGAGGTTGCAGTGAGTGAGGTCTGAGGTTTGTTGGAAAGCAGATGGGAGAGTGGCCAAAAAGACAGGTTAAACTGTAGTTGTGTGTTCTTTACCTTGAAGGAAATCTAAGTTTAATGTGGCAAAGAAAACCACCACTGAGAGGATTCAAAGAACATGAATCATATAGTCAGGTTGATAGGAAAATTAACTTGATTAATAATGACTGGGTGTTTTGCAAAATGTTCTCTAGTAGGTCAAAACACTTTTAATGCTAATGTAATAACTCAAGTGATTTGTTATTTGCTCAGCCTATAATGCACATATGCAACTTTGGCTTTTTCTTTATACTCTCTGCAGGGAAAGGAAGTAAATAAGCCTGAGTCGTCTCCTCTTTATATCTGGAATCCCTTTGAACAAGACCTTAATATCAGCAAGAATGTTAATCAGCCACAGCTGGAGAAATTTATAGCTATGGCCAGAGAAAGTGCCTGGATTTTACAGAAGGAAGATAAAACTCAGCAAATGATCAGTAAAGAACCTTGGGGACTGGCAGCACTACTGATACCATTTGGAAAAAGTAATTCCAGCAGGATGAAGAATAGGACGAAAGGAATAGGAAGTGAAACAATCAGAAGCCTCTTGGACTCTTTAAAGTTAAATAATGCAAACAGTCAACAAAAAGCAGTGGGAAAATGACTTTAAGCACAGAAACACAGTAGATAATATTCTGTTTTAGGAATTGAATGTGACACGCAGTCCAAAGAACATTACTTTTAATATTTCTATTATGGGGAATGGAGAATCAAGCAATCTCTGTTTTTCATCATGATGATTTTTGTACAGGTCTGCTTTCTTTCTGTACATTTTTCTGCTCCTTAGTCCTCACTTTTCCATCTGTTTTATGAATGAAGAGTATTCAAATGTAAGTTTTACAGATGCATTTTAGAAGTAGCCTTCAGTTGGGCACTCTTCTGTAAAAACGGCTGACAGGAGCAGTATGGGAAAAAGCCTTTGGGAATTCTCTTGGCTAGCATACAAATGATATGCTAATTAAAAGCTCAAGAAACAACCACCTTTCCATGAAACCACAGTCTGAAAGAATATAAATGTGTTGGAACCATTGTTTCAAATCCAGTCATGTTTTGGAAGCCAGTAAAACTGAAGTGCATGTATCTATTTTTGCAATTGTTTTCCATTCATGTAGGTAGTGCCAAGACACAATAAAGAGAACGGAATTAGATAGTAGGGTGTGCAGTTTCTTAAAGCATTGCACCACCGCAGCTCTCCAAGGATGGTGCCAGTGTTTTGTGTTGGAAAAGTGGGTTTGCTCTTGTGTTTACCACCTGATTTCAAATGTCTTTAGTCAGCTCTCCTTTGTTTTCTCTACCCAGGACTGGTCCCCACCCACACGTGTTTCTTATTTTGCCTTCAGCTTCACTTTAAACCTGTATTTCAGGTTCAGGCAGGGGTTCTTGCTTCATCACTCTCCCCAAAGCTGCTGCCTACTAGGTGACATCAAAGCATTCCTGCAGAGGGATCTGTCCGATGCAGAGATCCAGAGAATCATGTTTTGTGCTGGAGTCCTGTTCCCAGTCTTGCCTTGGTTTTCAGATAGACAGCAGAACACTGACTGTCCCCTTCCACGTCAGTTGGGCCAGCAGACTCAATGCTTTTCAGTGACTTAAAACATCGAGTGCTCTTTCCATCTGCCACAAAAAAAGTTTTTTCTGAGGAAGGGGGAGAGGGGAGGGAAGGAAGGAAATTGGAAATGGAGAGCAGGCAAATATCAAACTCTAAAAGTACATTTGTGAGTATTTCACCTGTCCAGTTTGAGAGCTACTCATGTGTCAAGACTACATTGGAGCACTGCTGGCAATTCCACAGAGTGTTTTCTTTATTCACAGAAATTCTGTAAAGGAAATTACTGTATTCAGAGATAGTCATATAAATGCAACATCAATCTTTATGATTACTGTTTCATTTTCAGTACTTTTAGATTCTTTAATGTTGCAGTGGTATATGATCTTGTGCAGACATTTTTCTAATGGTTTGATCAGAGCAATTTGTAAGTATGTTTTCTCTTTTCTCTGATGTATTATTTATTGGAAATACTGTGGGCAATAATGCAATTTTCCAAGTACTTGTAAAAGCTGGTCAAGGAAAAGTATCTTCTAGTATTTGGCAAACTAAAGGGTTAGACCTTCAGGTCAATTCCATAATAGTTTATTTGGAGTTTAAAATTATATGTATCCATTTCTGGTTCATAAATGTTTAATGACTCACATAGTCATTATCTTGGTTGCAGAAATTAATTCTCATATTAACTTCTCCAAGATTGAGCTTTGAATTCGAAACTTTATTTTCTACGTAAATCCTGATATTAGAACTTCTTTTTGGCGGCTGGTATGAAGTTTATTGTAACTTGCTATTGGTGCAAACCCAAAGCCTTCGATAGCAAGCTTGACACATATGCTCTAAGGAGCCTGCTGCTACCATAATCTTTACAGAGGTACATTTTCTGCTGTTTACCCAGGAATAGGCTATGTAGCTTTTTGAAGATTAGGGCAGTACTCAAGTACTTTTTAATTTTCTTTTTTTTAGATTAACCGAATAGGTAATAGAGTCATAATAAGAATATGGGTTACCAGGGACAGAAGCATGCAGCAGAACTGTGGCAGTGTGTACCTACTTGCATTATATTCACAGTGATTCACTGACATAGGAGAGATTTTATATGAGTTTTGACACGTAGATACAGGATACTTGTAGACAAATAACAATGAATTTTGTATTTTGGTTTTATGCTTGAGCCATGCTGAAACACAGGCTTCATTTGTAAATGGTTATAGATGTTCAAGCTGCTTAGTATTCCGTAAAAGGCAAGGCAGAACATGGTCACTGTACATGCAGCACCTTTCAGCATCACTTTTCTGTTTAGACTGCCTGTCCCTTTTGGGAATAGTTCTGAACCCTTGTAATGGCTGCAGGCCAATTTCTGAAAAGAGGAGAAAGAAGCCAAAAGCAGTGTTGTAGCAGTGGAATGCACAGGTTATATTTTCAGATCTCTACAAGTCGAGGGAGCTGGTGACCAGGGAGCTGAAGCCTAGAGGCTTCAAGGATCAGCTCTCATTGATGTAAATAAGCCCTGGGGCAGCTTTCCTGGAGGAGCCTGTAGCTGGAGGTGGAGGGCTGACCATGAGCTTCCCTAAAGTATGAGCTATGTCCGGAGAAGAGCTGAGTGAAGCTGAAGCCACCTGTGGGAAGAGAACCAAGACTTGAGGGGGTGTATTTATCAAATCAAGAGAGATGGTATAATTATCATTTCCTGAGGGCAGCAGTCTTACATTGAAGATACTTAGAAACCATCAGTATGGTTCTGTCACTGAAAACAAGAGCTGGATATATGTCAAGAAAGGACTGTGATTATGATCTAGATTTGAGAGCTCATTCATACACTCCAGAAACATGTAAACAATGTCTCTGCAAGAGCGAGGCAGTAAGTTTTAGTTACTTCTCAAAGTTGGTGCTGATCTGCTGTATTGTATGGTGGGGCTGTTAGGGAAGTCACAGGTCAGGAACACCAGTGAATTAAACAGTTTTGCCCCTCTGCTCCTTTCCCTTGCTGGGAATACTTTTTAGTGCAAGTCTCACATTTGCTGGCTCTTAAATGGTTAGGGAAACTGAAAACATTTGGAAGTTCCTTGTCCTTAGAAAATGTGCTTTGGGATATGAACTTCAAAGTTAGCATTTGTTGCCAGGGATTTTTATTTTTATTTCCCTAGATGTTTGATGCTCACAAGTATTGCAGGAATAGGTTCTGCTGCGACTGCCACTGTTCCATCATTCCTCTGTAATTTCCTGGGAATCTGCAGCCTTGGCCTACAGTTGGCTCCTGGGTGCTCATCCTAGTGCCATGCTTGTGAAGAAACAGTCACAAAAAAGACTTCTTGCCTGGTAGCAGATGCTCTATTCCTCTGCTTTGGTTTCAAAACTACAGTTCCTGTCTCGGATTCTATTCTTTAGACTTGGAATCACAGTGTATTTGAGGTTGTAGGAGAACTCTGAACCTAGTCCAGTTGCCTTCTTAAGTGGTATCAACTGTGAGATTAAACCAGGACTTTTTATCTAGTCAGGCCTTGAAAATCTCCAAGGATGGAGACTGCAGAGCCTGTTCTAGTGCTTGACTGTCCCCATCATCGTGGTGGGCTGGGCTGAAATACGCTGCCCCATCCTTGTCACTCTTACTGGCTTCTTTTCTGATCCTGACACATGCTCTCAATCAGACTGCTGTCCACTACAAGTGTTCAAGCTGTTCCTTCACATAGAAAGCCCCGAGTCTTCCCTTCTTTCCCTGTCTTTCTAGAGGAACTCGTATCCATCCATCACAGTGTTCCCATCACATGCAAACCTTCCTACCATAGCTGTTATTTCAACAGTATTGTAGTAACAGCACAAGGAGCTCTAGTTCCTTCTGCTTGTTCTCCGGGCTGCCACACATTTTTATCTGTACATTTTAGGTGGGTACCTGTTCATAAGGTTTTATTATTTTTGAGGTCCCTTTTGTTCCTGTCACCCTGTTCCTGTCTCTCAATCCATGTCCACAAGTTGCCTGGCATAACTGGGGGTTATGGTTGTCCTCTTTACTGTTCTAGCTGATTGCTTTGATATGGCCACTGTGCATATCCAGCTTACAAAGTCCTCGTGACACTCAAATCCTGCCTAAAAATTCATTTCTAAAGGGCTCTGCAGGAAAATAAGAGGATGTGAGTACCAGACTGGTATATTGTACTGGCAGAAAAGCCCCAGAGAACATGACACCAGACAGAAATAGTGATGCAGGTGCAGAATCACCATAGGGCACAGTGCTGTGTCTCTGGGACCTTGTTGCTTCCACAAGTGCAGCAGTGTGGTACCGGATGCTGCGGCCCAGCAGAACTTGTCCCACTTGGATCTGACACATTTGTGGTGCTGTGTCACTTCTAGGTCTAGAGCAGTCAGGCTCTCAGCTGCAACCTGGCTGTGCTCTGTGCTTGTGCTGGGTCTCTGGTCATTGAGGAATTGTGTTCTTAGAAAAGCAAGTCTTCCCTCACAGAAACAAATTTGCAAGTTCAATTTTTTTTTATACTCTCCAGAGTACAGGCTATGTTTTGCTTAACAAAATTTTGTACCTTTGTAAAAAGAAAAGGTAGACAAAGAACCTCTATTTAAACAATTTTGCAAACAAACTACTTAAAGGTCCATGCTACGTTCAGCTGAAGCAAGTTGAAGATTTCCAGCCTGGGCTGTTTTGGAGGTATGATGATCAACAATTAGGAAATTTTTCAAAGTGAAATCATCCTGTTCACTGGAAAGCTCACTTCCAAATGCTTAGCCTTGCTTATCACAAAATTACCACCAAGGTTCTCTTCTAGTATGAAATCATGGGTAATTTGGGGTCAGTTTGTTTAAAACAAGGGTTAGGATTTATATGAGGCTAACCTGTGCCTGGAGATAAAATCTCCTTCTCCATAAATCCTCTTAGTTGAAAGTCTTGATCCACTGCTTTTGCAGACCTGTTTCTCATACTTTCTTTAAGCAGAGGTTTGGTTTGCTTTCTTTTGCAGGACCTCCCTGCTTCTTTTCACCACCCC
>VWZT01015363.1:790500-810911 GCA_013397055.1 Pachycephala philippinensis
TTTTTTTTGCCGGGCCCCCCTCCTTTTTTTCCCCCCCCCCCCCCCCATCATCTTTTCATCATATCTTTCTGATCTGATCTGTAAAAAAAATAGCCTTTCACTTCCCCTAGTATTTTATGAAGCAGTAGTGAATACAGCTACATTCAAGAAACAGGTAGTTTTCAAAAGGTGGTTCTCACATTGCAATGTAATTTTTTTACTGCTTCATTTCTTGTGTAGACTGAATCTCCGTACTGCATTTCCCATGGCTCGTAGAGGGATCAGCTGGATTCGATGGGTCTCACCTTTATTGAACATGTATTTTTGGGAAGTCTCTTCAGTAAAGAGACTTATTTAACGCAGTCTGTTGAATTAGAAAGCAGAAGTTCCCTGCAAATTTTTGAGAGGCGCTCTACCCTTCAGGATAATTTCTGTTTCCCCTTGTTGTTATGGGGAAAACCATGTTCAATTTGTTTCACAGAATGACTTCAGAGATAGGTTTTTGTTCCCATGCTGAGCTCTCTTGTGCATACAGATTTGTAGTCAATGTAAACAGTGCAGCCCTGTACAGGAATTTTGCATGGAACAACTCCCAGAATATGTCTTGTAGGTATTATGCTCACAGCCCAACAGGGGAGGTAAAAGCCCCACAAATTACTAAGGCATTTGTGGTGCTGACTCCACGAGATGGAACAATTTCCATAATTCAGTGTTGCTTTTTCTCATGTTGGACAGAGGAAAGACCTTGCTTTCCCACAGAGAAAAGCTAAACATGTTAGTTGGATTGTTGGGGTGAAGAGCTGTAGTACTTACATTCTTTCTGAATATTTCTATCTTGAGTTTGGTTTTCTAAAGCCCTTCTCTAGGAGCAATTTCTAGAGATTTTCAGGATGAGAAAAAGAACTGGGAGAATACATAGAGGCTTCTTATTTCAGGTAATCAGATAAATGGTGCTTGCTATTAGATTAATTATCAAAAGTAATTATATAGGGGAAAATAGCACATGAAACAATCTGGCAATAACAAGTATCATTGCCTTGTCTCTTTGAACCAGTTTTCCGGCCTTAATTTTCTGTAGTCCAGTGGTGCACTACTTTTATAGGGGGATGGGATTTCAGAGAGCATACTGAACAGAAACTATAGTATCCAATACATGGGAGGGTGAGTACTTAGCCATTGCAGTAGGTAAAAAGAACCGTTACCAACTCCAACACGAAATGAGCTTCAGAGATTTTTTTACTCCAAAAATAAAATAGATAGAATTTTTCTGTGAAGCTTTAGGTGATTCCTAGTTACTACTTTTGAAAATTATCTTTGGACACCAATCAAAAGAGGGTTTGCTTTAATTGCTTGATATCTGAGCTTGCAAAGTAAGGTCTCATTTGAAATGACCATGATCTGTTTTGTTGAGACATTAAAGACCTTAGTGATTAGAGTTCTGCTGTAAACCCCATGTTTAAGAGGGGTTGCTGTTGGCTTATGAATCTGGAATATTGTAATTTTCAGTTATCCTAAGAATGCAAATGCTTACAGTTAGTAACAGACTTTCACACTTCTGCCACTTAGGCTGTTACAATTTTAGTCCTCTTTTTTACTGCAGGCAATATTTTCAGTCTTTGAACTGCGTTGCAGCAATTAAGTTTATATTTCTTCTATGAGATAAATAATAAAATAAAACACATCTTCTGTATTTGTTCAGTAAGTTACTGTTCCATTGTGCTGTTGAAGTCTTTGATACGATAAAGAATAACATACCTGGTGCTTTCCTTCCTCAGATGCAGGCAGAGATTACTGAAATGAGGATGCATTTCAAAGAGCAATGGTTTTGAATGGCTGGTCTCTAAATGCCCGAGTCTACAGAGCTCACCAAAGAAGTAAGAAAACAAACCCCTGAAAAACCAATCTCATTGTCAGCTAGCTTCAACTCACCCAACAGACATTTTTAATTTTGGGGATTTTCCAAACAGAACAAAGGTCAAACCAAATGCTGTCAAGTCATGGTTGGAGATGGAATGCTTCTTGCCTTCCAGAATCACTTTATGATTAATAATTTGTTTAAATAAATGCTGGTCTGTGAAGAGTATGTCTCTGTCACTTACAAAACATGGTTCCTAATGAAGAGAGCAGAAATAACACTTTGGATGTCTGACAAACTCTGTGAGATATCTCTTAATGGGAAGAGAAGAATTTTTTTCTAGCTAGATATCTAAAGCTCCTGAACCCTGCCCTGGAAAAAAACTTGCTTTTTATCCTTATAAATTATAAAGGGGGAATACAGGAATCTCCGTTTGTCTTGATTTAATTTTATCCCACATGTATAGGGTTACAAGTATGTGGCAGTTAGGCATAAGTGATAGGATTTTATGCTCCAAATGCTGGTAAGAGAGAAGCTTCAGATCACATAGGTTAATGCAGGCTTGATTCAAAGACACCTAGTCCAAATCTCCTACACTTTTTTAGATCCTACCCACCATTGCAGCAGAAGACCATAAATATTAACCACTGCCATCTGCACACTCCTGGTAGGGACAACTTCCCCTGGAGTTAATCTTTCTACGTCAGTGGCGCCTTTAATTGCCAAGCTGACCTAGGGACTTCTGAAGGCTCAGAATGAATGCAAAGAATGGTTTGCCATCTTCATGCCCCATTCCTAGCAAGACCTTTTTCTTCCTAACTCCAGTAACAGCTGGACATACCCCTAAATTTTTTCTCAAATGCAGAAATAGTGAACAATGATGCTGTAGCATGGCCATTGCTATTCCTCAGATTTGTGCAATTTATGGGTTTGGGTGTGTGAGCGCACATTTTTATCTAGCATCTTTATTCTGTTTTTCAAAAAAGATTGATGAAAATTTTTTTGTTTGTTTTTGTTGTCCCTGGAGTTTAATAAGCTAGAGCTTTCAGAGCTGTGCTTCACTTGTTCCCATGTTTTTCCTGGCAAAGAGCAAAATTCAAAGCTGAGCCTTTTTCTGCTGGATGTTTTTCTTTTCTGTGATAAACACAAAGTATGCAGTTGGTGTCATGAGAGCAGTAGGTGCAAGATTCAGCTGACACTTCCCAGCAGAAAAGTCTCCATCTTGCCAGGCCTTTGAGGAGACATGACAATGATTCATTTTGGTGATAACACAGCAGGAACACAAGTCCAATTGTTTGCTATGTAGGTCAGAATGGGATATGTTGGCATCTCTGTTTGCAGACTTTACAAAGATGTCTGGGAATGGGAAGCATGACAGCAAAAAACCTATTCTGATATAACTTAAATTGTTCTCCTGATGGAAGTAGGCTATGAACAGTTTGCTGTCAAATACTTGCTGTCTAGCTGGAAGAGCTGGACATTGTCTATATATGAGGAGGTTTAATTTTTCACATTAAACAAATTATTTACTCTTTACCCAATCTCTGCAACTAAAGTCTGTCTCTGTGCCAAGGAGAAAGCCCTTAGAAATACTCAGTCTTGCTGTTCCAGTATGAGTTCCTTATAGTAGCTGCTGTACATGTACATGATGTACTCAAAAATCAGAGGAAATTGACAGTTAACTTGGTTAGCTCAGAACCTTTCTTGTAGCTTTGTGCCTTTTAATGTCTGTGCTTCAGAAACTTGTACAGCAGTCAGTTTGGGTTTTGCTTGCTCGGTCAAAACTGGCTTTGGGAATGTAATTTTTTGTAACACATTAAAACATTTTGCTGCACACCCCATTGCACATCATGCATGAAAATGATAATGTCTTTTTATGGGAGTCTACCAGCTCTTCCCTGATGTCTCTTCCTTCTAGGAAAGCCTCTGGTTACTGAAGATGAAGAACAAAGCTTTTCTCTCTTTCCCTATGTGAGTGGTCCAGTGGAGGGCTCCGGGACTGCTTTTGTTTGGTATGTTCGGATGGTGTCGTGCACTCTTTGGACCAGGCGTGTCCCCTGGCTTGTCCCTGTGCAAACACCTCATGTTCTCACTTCCAGGTTTGTCCCTCTGATCCTCTGTGTCATCATGTACATAAACAGCAGCATTACTGCTAATTCTGCCCTATAGCTAGGAGAAACTGCCGCACCTTCCTGTTTCGGGGACAACGACTCTTTCCCAAATGATGCATCTCCTTTAAACTAACTGTCAGCTTCTTCTCATACCAGTGGGAGAAATGTGCAATACCTTACAGCATTGCTCAAATATATATTGTGACAAACATTACAGCCAAAACCATTCTTTTTTTAGGTTCCACACCACACACATTCAAGGAAAAATATTCTGTCTTTGTCATATGTCTTGAGAGCTGAATAGATTTTTGAAGCAGTTGGAGGCAGTGTTCCAAGATCAGAGATCAGACCATGTACCTTTTTTCTTTCTTCTTGAAAGAAGGAAATAAATCCCGATGGCTGGACATAATGTTGTCTGTGATCATATTTTGTCTTGGCATGTTTATTAGCTCAATGTGGACTTTTATGACACTGTTCTCCTCCCTCTATCAGTCCTAAGCATTTATAGCAATTACTTTCTCTGGGGTTCTGTTGATTATCTTATGAAAATCTGTCTCATACAGGAAAGATACCCGGTCAGGTGATAATAAGTTTGAAATAACAATATATGCAACGATTTGAAGTTGCAGCACAGTTCAGAAGGGAAGTGGGTGGTAACTGATGTTTTTATTTCAGCCACATGAAAAGAATTTGATTGAATCTATTTTTTATTGCTGGTGAGGCTTATTTTAAAATAAAAAACAACCCAAAAGGGAAGTTCTAACTGCCCAAAGGTGAGATTTCTCTTCTAGGAGGGCTAAAGCCCTAGAGAGTGTTTGTGGAAACATCTGTAGCTTAATGCCTTTCAACAGCAGTCCCTAGGTAAGGATCTTGATTGTACTTGATTATGAAGAAAAACATAAAGAATAATTATGGGAGGGGATCTTTATTTCTGCTACTGCACTCTTGTGTGAAATGCATGCCAACACAGAGCAGAGCACCACGTTCTGATACAGAGAAGCATCTGTGTATAAATGAACTTGAGTTTTCAAAGGGCTCCAGTGTTGAGTCCCAAATCTTTTCAGCAACTTTGAAAATTCACTAAAAACAATCAATTACAGAGTAGTTTATGCTGGGAAGAGGAAACGGAGCATGTCCTCTGCTGAAGCATCACGCTGTGATGAATGGCCAGTAGGTCTGGTGAGCCAGTTGTCCGTTCCAGTTCGGTCTTTGTTCCTGTAAATGAGCCAGTGTATATCTGGAAGAACGGGAAGTTGTCTGGAAACTTGATCCAACTGATCCAACAAATAGCTCAGTTGTTGCTGTGATAAAAGCATAGGATGACTATTTCAAATGTTTAAATAATGGTGATATTTTTAATTAAATGAGTTATTATAACCTTCTTTAACACTGCAATTACTGTTTGTTGCTGAAATAAGTAGAAAAAAAGGAGTATAGGACATGTGCTACACTCTAATCTTTCCATTTAATCTCTAAAAACAGAGTGAGAAGTAGCATAATAGGAAGAAAAAACATATTTTGCTAAATCTTTATCACACACACTTTGACTATCAAGCTTAAAGATTGCATTTAGATTTGGATGGTGTAATAATTGCTGTTATATTAGGCTTTTTAAGTATGCATTTATTTAATGCACTGATCTAAATAAAGCTGCTTTTAAGAAGTGCTAGGTTTGGTATGATTACTATAAAAATTAAGAGAAATGGTGTCCCCCTTGATTTTCTCCTTTGGCACTAAGGGTGCAGCTGAGAAGATGCTCAAAATCCCCACATTGTTCAAAGCTGGATTTCTCAGTTGCTCATCAAAGTTTTCTTGTTCCTCCCTCACAGTTCTGAGGCATTTTATACACATCTACATAAAAGATTTTTTTTTTTTTGCGTAGTTAATCAATGGAGGTAGAGTAGGGGAATTTTCCCATAGCCAGTAAAAAATAAAAATATTAAATTCTGCTGTAGTCTAACCCCATGCAATTCTAGCACCACCAGAGAGTGACTGTGGCTATACCGCTTCATCCTCGAGTGAAACTTGTCATCAGCAAAATGCATATGTTCTCTGGTGGCTCAGCACAGGCTGAGACAAGAAAACATTGGAAACCTTAGATTTCCCTATGTCTCTAGAGAGAAACTTGTGCTGCACCTTCATGAGCGACTTCTGGCTGTAGCTGCTCGAAGGCAGCAGCTTTGCACACCCTTGCAGCTGAGGTTTGCACACTCTTTAGCTGAGTGTCATACACCTTTTAGCTTGAGCTTGGCACCCGTTCAGCTGCGGCTGCTCCCGAGGGAGCTGCCCTGCCCTTGTCCCTGTTCCTGCCCAGCCGTGCAGGGATGGCCCCTGGAAGAGGGGCTGTGACAGTGTCCCGGACACAGCCCGCGTTCCCTGCTCCTCCGCCCCCTTACTGAACACAGGAAGCGACAAACTTGGTTTTCTTCTGCTTTCTTGAGCTCGTGCAGCCTGCCGGCAGTAAATATCAGACCAGTTTCTAACAACTTATGTTCTCTTTATGTTTTAATCAGAAAAAGACTGACGTGGGCTTTATTCCTAAGGCAACCGCCCCCACCACGGCTGTACCATGGCTCATGCCCACACAGCCTCCCGTGACGCAGAGAGCTGCTCGCAGCGTTGGGCTCGGGAGCTGCACTCCCTGGGAAATCCCCCTGAGTAAAGGAGTCCTTCTTGTGCAATAGCACGGACCTTGCGGCTTTCACTTCTCGAGCTGCCGAAGAGGTAACCTGGAAAGCTCTGTCCTCGTCCAACATGATTTTGGAGCTGGGAGTAATTATGCTTCGATGCTTGAACGCGCTGCAGCTGTGACTGGGGAAGTTTTAGGGTACATGTGTGTCTCACAGAGACCTTCTCACCATCCTCCCCACTGCCCCTTCTCGGGGATTCCCGGGGAAGCTGCATTCCCTAGATCATCTGAAGTCCCTGGGGATGTAAGTGATGAGTGCTCTGCTTTCTGTTGGCAGAGAAAATCACCCCCAACCTTCCAAAAGGGGAGAGAGGAAACCCCAGTTGCTATGACACTCCTAGGTTTTGCTCCAAACCTAGAGCAACCTGGGCAAAGTGCTCTATTTCTTCCTGGAAATGGAAATTCCAGCTGTGGGAAGTTAGTAAATCCGTTAACATGGAAAGGGCCCATTTGCCTTTGCCTATTTTGTCTGCAAAGTCCATGCGAGTGTTTCTGTGCTACTCAACCCTGTCAGAGATACAATGCACAGCACATTTTCTCTTGATATAACACTTGAAGGAGAAGTCCTTTTCTACACGGACAGCATGAAAACTGTGTTCATTCTGTTTTCTCCCTTTTAAGGCATTTACACAGCTTGAATAACTTTCGCTTTTGTTTTACAACCAGAGAGCAAAGGCAGGCAAATGGTTGCTGTCAGCACATGAGTGGTTCTGTACTGCACCAAGCCTGAGAGCAGGCACTGCTGATGGACTTCGGGTGAGAACCAGTTTGCTACAAGCACCTGGATTACAAAACAGGTGGCAGTGAGTAAACTTTCTCATCATCCACTTCTGTCATGGAGAATGGTTGCTTCTTGAATGGGAATGTCTGCAAGCAAAACCCCCTCTACCTTTCAGAGAGACGCTTTTTTGGTATGTGATACTTGGGACAGTTTGTGAGACTGTGGTGTGTAAATATGAAGCTTAATATTTGTCAGAAATTAGCTTCACATTGGGTAAACATAGGCCTTTTGTCCATCACCCCTCTGAAACACCAGTGCATTGCAAGCTGGAGCCCCATTTTCCCCTGGGTGGAGATCTCTGGGGTTCTCAGTGGTTTGCACTCTCCCTGTGCCGTAGCTGCTCTGCCTCATGTGCATGTACAGGTGCTGCGCCCTTGCAGGCAGCTGCTGCATGTGTACCTGTGTGGTGTGTGCCCAAGTGAGCACCCACTCCAGCAGGTCAGCTGCCCCCATCACCCTTTGTCACCCAGCCTCAGCTGGCAGTGCCACTGCAGGCCCCCACCACCCCTGCATACTCACCACTCACTTTCTGGGAGGCCAGCAGGGAGGTAGGGATACACCAGACAGTGGAGTGATCCACGGCTTCCTCTGCAGCTGGGGACAGAGCATCCATCCTACTGTGAGCCCTCTGCAGTTTCCCTTGGAACTCTGGTGCCCAGCCATAGCCCAGGGCAGGTACTGCCTTGTGACCTCTTGTGCTTCTCTGCCTTTTGATTCACACTTTTCATCATGTTGAAATCACACAAGTCAGGGGCTGGGCTGTGTGCCATCCCCCCTATTCTGGCCTGCTCACATCTACCTCTGAAACTTACTTTCCTCTCTTCCTTGTGCTGGGAAAAGCCCTGGGTAGGCTCTTTATTAAGACAAATAATTCCTGCTTTCTGTACACTTTCTCTCTCACCTGCCAGCTTAGTCAGTGCTGGACAGCTGCATCACTTACACCTTTCTAGTGCTAAGTATACATTCTGGATAAATGTTGTCTCTCTTCAACAACTGGGAAAAGGGCGGATCCTGACAGTCAGAAGGCAGCAAAACACCCTCTCCTGTTTTGATTTTGAGTTTATTCCCAGCATTAATAGAAAAAACTTTCATCTGCGTGGAGTTTAAGCATAACAAGTCCTTGGTGATGGCAAATAGTCTGTTGGAAAGCTCTCCATCCCATAGTGTGTAGGGACAACATGGACATGGCCTTGCAGTAGCTTGTAATGCTCTGAGAGAGAGAGTTTGGGTGGTCTGCTCCCAGGAGTAGCAACTCAGTGGGTGGGGTGGTGCTGTAGATCATAATTTTGGATGACTTCAGTGCAGCACAGAAGACTAAACTTTACACTGCTGTTCCTTGTCAAAAAACATTTACTGCTTAGCTGAACCACAGCCGAGCCTCCTTGCTGCTGCTCTGTGGAGCTCCACGTGGCACCACAGGGTGCAGGTTGTCCTGCTCTGGGGGTACACGGCCCTGCAGCAGCAGAGGTGCAAGGGGCTGACAAAGCTGAGCACTTCTCCCTGCCAGGCGTGTGCTCCCAGCCACGCAGTGACTGCACTGATGGGCTCTACTTGAGGGTGTTTAGAAATGTTCCGGCACAAGTGCTTGGAAAACTACAAAAAGCAAAGAAGATCTCTGGCTCTGCCAGCAAAAACATCTCCTAAAAAGAGAAGACAAATTACTTTTTCTATGTGGTAGGCTCACTTTCCAGAAAGACCAGAAATGCCACCAATAGTGGTGGGAGGGATAAAGGAGGCAGCTTGTATAAGGAGGTGATTTCTTTCAGCCTGAAATTATGCATCTGTCTGCCTGCCACAGACCTTGCGGATTTCAGCCCTCCCTCCCTTGGCTCAGCTTCTTTCTCTCAGCATGAGGCTGCAAGCTGCTGTGCTAAAAATACATATTTTTAACATGAAATAGCTGCTTCTGCAGGAGCACATGTCAAAGACACCACAGCACTCCTTGCAAGCTCTGAACCAAACTGCTTGGACTTCTCTCCTGAGGCTGGAGCATGAGGCCATTGATTAGAAAGGGCTTTGCTGACACCCCAGATGAACTGGGAAATCTTTCCCATCCCTCCATGGGCTTCTCTAAAAATGAAATTGAAAAAGAGTCTTCCCAGAAGGTTTGTTCACAGTCCTGTAAGCATGAACCAGAATAACGTTACCATTTGTTCTGGGACATTTTCCTACAAATTTCTCATTATTCCAGGGTAATTCTTTCAAGACCTGTTGGGTGCACATAGTAGTTGCAGCATTTAATCCCTGTGAAGAGCTGTAGATTTTTCTGTTTGGGCTGAGAGCTGACAAAGTCTGGTATATCAGATGCTTCTTACCAACAAAAAGCTTTCATTCACTAAAAAAGTCGTTCTGTCAATCATTGAATGAAGAGATAAAAATCATAACAAATTGAAACCAGGTAGCATTGGAATCACAGACTGATAAGGCTGGATAAGACCAGTAAGGACCTCTGGAGATTATCTCATCCAACCTCCTGCCCAAAGCAGGTCAGCTAGAACAGACTGCCCAGGGCCATGTCCAGTTGGTGTTGAATGTGTGCAAGGATGGAGGCAATTTTTTCCATTTACATCTCTGGGCAGCCTGCCGTGCTTGACCACCCTCACAGCAGAGCATGTTTTTCTTGTGTTTAAATAGAATTTCTTATGTTGCAGCTTCTGCTCATTGCCTTGTGTCCTGTCACTGGGCACCACTGAAAAGAACTTTACTCCATCTCCTGTAAACCCTTTCATCAGGTATTTATAAATAAGGGTGAGATCCTCCCTGAGTCTTCTCCAGGCTGAACAGTCCCAGCTCTCTCAACTTGCCCCTCTATAAGAGGAAACTTTGCCAAAGTTTCCCAGACCTTATTATTGGCTCTCCTGAAAGAGGAGGAGTATTTTCTTTCTTCCAGTCTTCAGGTATCTCTCCTGATTGCCAAGATTACAGAGTGACCTAGCAGTAACATTGGCCGGCCCCTCAGCACTCATGGGTACATCCTATGAAGTCTCATGGGCCTGCATGTGTCCAGTTTGTTTAAATGTTCCCTAACATAACCACTGAAAGTAAGTCTTTCTTGCTCTGACCTCAGGGTAGTTATAGCATCGTACAGTAAGGATGCAATTTTCTCTTAATTCTCTGCAGTGCTCACAGCATGATGAATTTTTTCTCCTGTTCAGTTCTACAGTATTCTCCAGAAAAAAAATTACCTTAACAACAGGTTTTCATGTAATTAGAACCTCTATATCTACCTTCCTTTCCTCCCTTTTCCTCCCACTCACCTCCAGCACCTTATTTCTAAATCTTACTCCTCCCTCAGTAGCTGTGAGAGAACAGGGGCAGTGCAGCATGTCCATGGACTCACACTGACTGCTCTGAGGGGCACGAGAGTTGCATGCTTAAAACCTTGTGGTGTATGCTTGAAAATTTCAGCTCCATTTTGCAGAGGAGGCGAGCTCTGGTGAAGATTTTCCATTTTCCTCATCCTATCCCCAGCGCTGACATCATCAAATCCCCAGCAAGGGGTACTGTTGCTGCATCTTCAGAGTGAAAAGGTGAAAAGACTCTGTTTAAACATACAAATTTAACTTGCTACCCAGGGTGTGCTTTAGAATACTGCAGAATTTTCCTGAAAGATTAATGATGTTAAAATGTGCTAATGGCAGGCAAGAGCAGCACTGTATGTCTATCGGGGGTGGTGCAGGCTGTGGAGCTGCTCCCTGGGGACCCTCTCCTGGCTGCCTCATGCATGGGATAGCACAGCATGGCACGGCAGCCCACCTGCCCCACCACTGTGAGCCTGGCCTGAGTTGATTGTGCTCTTGACAAGCCTTGGACAGGGTTGGGGAAGAGTTCCTGGTGGTTGCTGTCAAGCGTGCTGGTCCTCACCCTTCCAGAGAGCAGGCGCACTCTGAAATGACAGGGTTTTTTCCAAAGTGCTTGTCTGTCTTTTATGTTTGCCTCCTCAAGCAGAAGAACACTCTCTGCATTAATACACCACTTCAGCCTTTTCAGAAATATTGGCCTGGCCTTTGCCTGTCCATCTGTAGAGCCCCTCAGCTGGCTTGTGGAAAGGATGAGCCCTGCTCCATTTCTGTATGTGCCCACGTCACCCCAGCAACCCGCCTCGGCCCCAGGCTGCTCCCCATCTTCCTGTCTGGTCCAGATGCCAAAACCCGTCTCTTTGCCTCACACTGACACTTTTTTCCTTCTTAGCTCTTTCAGTGAGACTGGATCTTTCTGTAGTTTCAGCCATGGTGTGACAGTTGGATTTTGGACACTGCTAGCTGAGAAGATCTATCAAACAAAACATTACCCATGCTGCAGGAAAAAAAAAGGAGAAAATTTTAGCAACTTACACTCCCATCCTGGGAGATCTGTTGACAGTGAGCATGGAGAGCCAGGCTTCATCTCCAGCTTGTTTCTGCACACCCAGATTGTGTTTGCAAGCCCAGAGCAGGTTGCATTTGGCATAAACCAGATGTCTAAAGCCAAGTACACAATGGGCACACTGAACCCCTAAACAGACAGAACTGATGGTCTCTGACCTCAAGCCCATGCCCCTGCCAGTTTAGGATTCTTCTGAAAAGATTTCAATTCCATGTTCTAGAGAACCTAGTTTTAACTTGGAGGGAGGGAAATCCTACCCATAGGCTTGATTAGAAAATGAGATGCATCCCATAAAGCACTTCTTTTTCTTCATGTAACAGAAAATTAATTACCTGGTGTCCTTCTCTATTAATCTGCATATGACCAGTGAGTGATTTCTACAGAATCCAGTGGGTTAATCCCACTGCCAAGGCGCACCCTGAAAAACACTTGTTATATGAGTCACCAGAAAATGTTGTGGAGGACACTGATGAGGTAGAAACCAAATTCACTATGCAACTGCTTGCTACTGGAGGAGCTTCACCGTGATGAGCCGTGAGCACCGTGAGTGCTCTGTGGCACTGCTTCCAGAGGAACAGACTGGATCCACACAGCCTCTGTTTTGCCTCTGACGTGACAAAGGAGAAACACTGCAGCAATCGCTTGTGCTCTGAGGTTGATCACATCTGACTTACTGCAACCCCACTCAATGGATGGAGACGATTAGAGTAAATTCTGGTGCTCTTTGTGGCTCTCCAGTGCTGGGATGCTGATGAGCAGTGACAGTTGCACGACTGCTGTCCTTTTCCATGGTGGATATTGGAGATGGAAGGGTAGAGACATGGTGGTACGTGCTGCTTCTTGCAACCCTGCTCTGGGAGGCTTTTTCCCCTGAAGATCCTCACTGCCATACAGGAGAGATAAGAATTGCATTGGAAGATGCCTGGACCAGCAGAATATTTATCTGGATCTATAGACATATATATCAGTATATTTATCTGTATTTCTCCAAGTAGATGTGAAGATTGGTCATTTGCTTTGGGGTCAGCAGGAAAGGTCAGAGTGGGCACCTTACCTAACTGCACCAGGAACTAGGTCATAATGTGTTTACTCCATGAAACAATCTCTCGTCAGATCTGTGTCACACTTTAAATGCCACCAGAGCCAAACTGCCCCCTGGTAATTCACATCCCCCTGGTTCTGCCCTCCCTGATCTTCTCTCTGCACAATCCCTTCACTTACCTAATGATACAGCACAAACCATGATCACACCCATAACCATACACCATTTTTCTGGGGCTCAGTGGGAAACTATCACCATTCAGAAATGCAACAAAAACATAGCAGGCCGCAAAGAGCTGCAAAATCAGAGTCCCCATGTGTTTGAGCAGTTTGTGAAGGACGCTGTGGACAGGCCGTGTGCCTGTGCAGGCTCCTGCTACCAGAGAGGTGCCTGGAGACCAGCACGTGCTGCTGCAAGGTGAGCAGAGGCACCCAAGCAGCGCTGTCAGCACGCTGGTGTCCGGGCTGAGGTAACCACCACAGGGGATGTCAGCGCTGGCAGCACAAAGGCAGCATCCCCACCTCCTGTGTTCTGTTTGCAGAGCCTCAGTCTCAGTCGGCAGCAGCCAGGTTGACATGGCCAGCGGGAAGGTGGCTGTATTCCAGGCTTCGGAAAAAAAGATGGCATTTCCCTGTCTTCGAAGCCACTGAGCTGTGTAGGCACTGTGTTTGCAGGAGATGCTCCCTCTTTAGAGAAGAGAGCTTTTAGAGCAATAGCCTCTCATCTAGCATCAGTGTCACATGGGACACTAAGCACCAGAAGGACAGTGGGACACCAAACTGAAGGACAGTACATTTTGCTTTGAAGTTTCAGTAGCTGGTTACAGAGAGAAAACAGTTTTAATAGAAGGTCCAGCCTGTCCAGATTTGTCTGTAGAAAGTGTCCAGTGGAGTTTTAGCTGTTTTACATATTTAAGAAAAGACGTGAAGGTGAAGTTCTGTTACTCGTCTGCATTTTTTAGTTATTCTCTGCCATGAGACATTTCATGTGTTTTATACCCCAATGCACTTCCCCTCCCATTGCTATAGTCCTGAAGTATTTAAATCATATCTTCGTAACTTCACTTCACTGGAAAAAGAAAATATATTACTGCCTCTCACACACAAAGTAATTATCCCAAAGGCTGTTCTGGGGTCTCTCTTGGTCTTTGTTATGCATGAGGTGGAAGCTTGGTGCTGAATTTTTTGTTCCAGCAGAGATCATGGTCATTACCACTGTCCTCTTCAGTTGAGTTAATGAATCTCTTTCCAAGGGCTGTAGCATAAACTAAATCAGTGATGTGATTTGGGTTAAGAAGCAACAATCAAAAGGGGGAAAGCTGCATTGGTTTAATGTATGTTCAAGCAGAGCAAATAGTTTAGTTTTCTTACCCATTCTCAGAAGTGTAGTAACTGTCTGCTGGCAAGTGAGATGAGACACTGGGCTAGCTGTGCCCGCAGCTGTGCAGCCCCAGGGCACAGGGGTTCCATGCTGGAGGCCACTGGGACCCCCAGGCAGGTCTTGGAACAGGGTCTGGTTCTGCTGGTGTGGTAATGAGCTTGCGTCCGTGTCCCAGGACACGCCAGGACCTACCTGCCAGCTAACAAGGGATGAGTGGGAAGTCACCAACTCCAGGAAACCCACCAATAACAGTGTTGGGAAATGTGTCATCCCCAGTGTGGCAAATACAGAATAAAGCCATGGAAATAAATGGCCCAAAGGAACAGGGGCATTAGGAGGCATTTTTGCTCCTTCCAATGTGCTCCATTTACAGACCAGGACCCTGTGCTATATCCTCCACTCAGCTCCTTTCTTGTGTATCACCAGGGGGTTCTGTGCCTGGCCATGCCGTCAGCCACTGCCACAGCAGTGCCTTTATATTGCCTCTTTCTTCCCCCGATCTAAGATTCTCTTCAAGCATTGCCAGCTACATGATCCCACTGTCATGAAAAAAGCAAGAAAATTAAGTATTTTCCAGCAGGCAGGAAGTTGGCATATTTCTAGCTATAACAATGAAAGTGGCCATAGCCTGTTTTGTACAGATGACTTCCTTTAGTTAGGCCAAAAAATGTGACTATTTCAAAGCTGATTTATGTTTCTAACTGAAGTCCAGAATCTTAATCTCTCTTACTGTTTCCCCTGTCTGAACTGTGCTTGGCTGAGCAAGGAATTAGGGTTAGAGGTGGAAGTCAGAAGGAAGAAAGATCAATTGTTCCTACTGCAAAAGTAAACAGCAGTAAGTGCTTAATTGTTTCTGTATTTTCAAATCAAGTGGATTTTTCAGACCACTGCGAAGAGCCCTCAGTGTGTACAAGCAGCACAGACTGAAATCAAATCAATCAATCAAAGTCCTCCTCCCCTCTTGAGGTGCTTGCTTTTCTTGTCATTGGTCCATGGCAAGGACAAGCTCCTCCAGTGCTCCAGGCCTCTGCAGAGGACAGAACAGCAAAAATCCCACTTCTCAGTGGATCAAAATGGTGGTATCCAGACCCAGACTGGGACTGGTCTGGAGAAATGTCTGGAAATCTTACTGGGTCACCTTCTGAGTGCAGCAGGGCAATGATCAGCCCTGAGAGCTGAGTCCTGCCTTCACAGCTGCCACCAACATCAAGGGACCACAGCACAGGGCTCTGACTCCTGACAGCCCTTGGACACTGCAGGAGGAAAATATGCTCATGTGAAAACCAGCCCTTTGGTGAACTCATGAGCTCCTGATACCTTGGTACCAATGGGTTTGTGTTTCGTGTTTGGCCTGGGAAAGTGTGGTCTCCTATGCTATAAATTGCAGAACAGCGGGGCTTCACCTGAAGCAAAGAAAAAGAGGGATTTCCAAAAACTCACTTGGTTTTCAGCATTAGCCATGCTCCCTATGCCCTGGTCCTGATGCTAACCAGGCTCTGTGAGGATGTTTGGATGGAGGCAAATCACACAGCTTTGCACTACACATCAGAGTGTGGTACTCTCGCTGTCTGCAGCAGCCAAGTACCATGGAAAACATCAACCATTTTGGATCAAGTTCTCGTCCCAAATAAAGCCACAGTCTAAGCCCTGGGCTGCCCACGTGTTTGCATGTCTTTGTGTCACCCCCAGGCTACCCAGGAGTTTCCCCTTCAGTAGAATTTTTAACTCTCCTTCCTTGCCCTCCTGGAAGTGTGCTATTTACTTTAACCCTAGCACACATCCTTCAGAAACAAATCTTCAAGTACCCAGAGGTCGAACTGGCTTCATTCTGATTTTTACCAGGCTAGCTGTCTTCAGCAGCAATCAGACCCTGCTACCCATGCCAGCCCTCGGCTTCTTCCCCTCATGAAGATGCTGAAGGGTGTAGTTTCTCACGAAGACAAGGATGTTTGATGCTCTGGGACTGAACTGGGCTCTCATGTTAATGAATGATACCCCTGTGCTTAAAATGGCTTTGTGGGTAGTGAGATGGAGAAGGACTGGATGAGTTTCAGAGGCTTACTGTCCTGTATGTCATGCAGATGATTCCACCCCCCCGCTTTCCTATTTTTTTCCCAAGATTTCATGTGTTTTGACAAACAAATGTAACCAGGATGCTGAAGGGATTAACCAGGATCGAAAAGACTTTCTTGACTTGGTGATTTGGACTGTTAATCTTTGGTCTGCATTTCTCTGAGTCACTGGAAGGCTGCAGTGTTCCTGTGTGGGACAGAATGGGTGTCACATAAACCCGGGCTGCTGCACTGCAGGTTAACTGTGAGCAGAGCAGAGATGAAGAAAGGAATTTAGCGTGGGCAAGAGGCACACCCTCTATTTTGGCAAGAAGCAGTTCACATTCTTACTCTGATTTACACTAGTTTATAGAGAAGGCTGAACTGAGTTCTTGAAGCATATGGTAGTGTTTAACTGCATAAAACTTGGAATCAGCTTCAAGTACTGCGTGTGGAGAGATCAAAGCTATTAAAATATATATTTTGTATAGGAAATATCTATGATGAAGAAATAAATTCGTCTCAGTAATAGCCAACAGGGAGAACTCTCTGAAAACAAAGGCTGGATCAGTGACATCCCTCTGTTTACTTGTTTTGCAGGGAGATTGATTATTAGAGCCCCCATTTTAACATAAACTCTGGAAAGGCTTGTGTACTTTGCACGAAGCCACTCGTGCTCCTGAGGCTGAGGCCAAGGCACGCACCATGACGGAGCTGGGCTCTCTGGGCTCGTGATGCCAGGGCAGCAGCTCTGCCTCCCTGGCCAGGGGAGGGATGGGGGCTGCACCTTTCTTCTCAGTTACATGGGAAATGCTTTCCTCCTGGTGCAGTCAGGCTGATAGAACTGCCTCTGGCCATGTTTTTCCAAAAGGGAAAGAAGCAGAAAAAAGCCTTTGCTTGGGTTATTTTTTAGCACATTTAATTGTTGCCTAGTCCAGATCAAGAGGAACCAAGGATGAACTGCAATGCCTGTCCTAGGGAATCCGTGAAAGTCCAAGGTCCTTCAGCAACACTTGGCACTGATGCTGACCTCCCAGCCATCACCATGGAGGGTCCTTTGCCACTGAGGATGGCATTTCCTCCACCATCCTCTTCTGAGACCTCCTCTCTCCCCCTCCCTGCTTGCTTTCCCTCACCTAGCACAGTTCATCTTTCATGTTCTGGTTATTTATCTGAAGCCTGCTCTCCAGGGCTGCCCCACGTGGCTATTTTAGTCATTTCCTCCAGCAAGTTCCTGCAATTGTTGGGCTGGCATTGTGTGAGTCACCCACCACACTTCCTCCCACGCTCCCTCCCAGATGGGAAAAGCCTCCTCCTGCTAGTTTTCCTTTGTTAACCAAGACATCCTGAAGCAATTCCACCTTTAACAGCACAAAGGCCATGCTTGACTGCGGCAGCCAGGTGCTTTGCAGGACCAGAGCAGAGACACCATCAGAGCAGAGGACACCACTGAGCTGCCTGGCAAGTGGTGCAGGCAGGGGAAACCAGCTGGGCTGATCTGCCCCTTCCTTTTCTTCCTGCAGGTCCATGTGGTCACTGTGTCCCTGGGGCTTTGACTGGGAGTGAAGCAAGATTTCAACCAGAGAGAGACCCAGACCCAGGCTTTGCAGCTGTGAAGTGACCTTTCTCCTGTCCCTTCCTGCCTGGAGGACACTGCCACATTGCTTCCAGCATCTGCTTGCCCTAGCACCAGCAAAAAACCCTGGACCAGACTGTCTGCTTTAGTGGACACGAGGCACAACAAACTCTGCTGCTCAAAGCCACAAGTCTCTGTAAGCAGAGCCCTTCTGGTGACAGGGATGCTGGTGCTGACTGTCACCACTCAGTGACGGAGAGCAGGGCTGGCAGGAGCCATCCCAGCGTGCTGTGTGTGCGCAGGGTGGAGGGAGGCTGCCCTGTGCATCTGGGCACCACATGGCCCTGGGAAATCACAGCTCACACCTGCCCACACGTTGGCTTGGCTTCCCAACAAATGAGATGCTAGCATGTGAGCACTGGAAGTATCTAAAATATATGCAGGGCAGGTATCTAAATACACATGATGGGCTTGTGTTTAAAATCTGAAGGAAACAGCCCAGCGAGGTTTTTTTACATTCCGTCATGTTTCTTTTTGCCTGTTTGTTTTGCTTTGGGCTTTTTGTATGTTTTCATACAAAATAAAACCGCATTTTTTCACCCCTGAGTACCAGGCTGGTATGGCATTAACATTTCTGTCCCGGTAAGAGTGGCAATCATTGGCAAGTTGGAGCCTAACAACTCCTTCTATTTATTTAACGGAGATTCAATGTTTTTCCCACTTGTGCTGTGCTGGACAGACTAATCCTCAGGGATGCCCCTTGCAGACCAGCCTTGCCTCCATTCAAAGAAGTCTCTTGCTGTGTTTGTGGGAACATCACCTTTGGCTACAGGTCGTCCCTGGAGGTGCCCCAGGGCACACTGACTCCTCTGTCCTGCCTTGCACTGAGTGTGGGTGAGGTGCAGCAAAGGGACCCCTTTGGAGTAAGCCCATATGTGCCCATGGGTGGGTGCTGAGTCCCACAACAGCTCAGGAGAAGGCAGGCAGGAGATGGCACAGACGGCTCTCCAGAATGCTCGTCTGAAGTTGTCCCTGAAAGACCAGGGACTGTACATGGGTTTTACACAGCTTCTCCTTTATACAAGAGGAAATCTGGCATTTCTCCCCCGTTAGTACCTGAGGACATTGGCTCAGCTGATGTTTCTTGAGTTGCTTGTTAGGTCTGCTCTTCAGTGACACATTTCCCTCTGGGAAGGTACTAAAATCACCATCCAGTTGCAGGGGATAATTATTATTTCTGCAGGAGCAATCCTGATGTTTCTCATTAGCACCAGTGGTGTGTGTGGAAACTTGCACTTTGGAGGGAGCAGATGGCAAACGTATCCCTCAAGAGCACTGGGAGAGGAGGAAGGCTGAACTGCCACCACCAGAAGCATCTGCCAGTTCTGTGCATGGGTAGCATCATCCTGGGACAGTCTGAGCCTTTTCTAACACATGGAGACCTGTCAGAAGGTGGAAAAGGAAAGGAAAGGACTGTAGAAGGAAAGCTCTAAAAAAGTGTCCTGTGAACAGAATCCCGTGACTTCTCTTCATGGCTTCACTCTAGATACAGAGATCAGGGAGTGACGCAGGAGGAAGGTTGGGAGGGAATTTATGAGCCATGGGTTGGGCTTGGCCTATCCTTCAGCATCTCACAGCACAGGACTGGTTTATGCATCGGGGAGGGTGCACGGGTTCTTTTCAGTGCAAGTGCAAGGAGACAAATTTCCTCTCATAAGCACTGTGTCCTTGCCCCACAAGGAACAGAGAGATACCCTGTACTTATGAAAAGGCAGGCAGCACATCCAAATTACTCTATTCATCTCTGGAGGCATCAATTCTCTCTCTACCACACAGCTGCAAGGAAGCTGTTGGCTCTGAGCCTGGTGCAACAGTGCAGCAACACAGGGGTAATACACCCAGACCTTTCCTTCCTTTGTCATTTCTCAGAACATCTGGGATCTTATTTCCTAAAAAAAATGAACCAAAATCTGAAAATGACCTGAAACTTGTCAAAATCAGGAGACTGGGAGGGCTGAAAGTGCCTCCTCACACCTGCTTGGGGTTGTACTACAGCTGTGAGCTATCCTGCTTCCTAAATTTGTTTCTCTAAAGCCTGTTGGGATGGTCATTGTAGTCAGGCTGCTGTGGGGCCCCAGAAACACTTTACTGAATTTGGTGCCACACAGGTCCAGCAGATCCCTGCTGAACTTCTCTCGGCTCTCTTTCAGCAGGGCTACTGGGCTGTCACAGGAGCAAGAGCATTAAGGAATCTACTTCCTTCTGAATTTAATCGGCTTGGAAACTGTGAAACCCTGGAGTTTGAGGTGAAGAGGCTGGCGAGCTGAAAAATGTTTGTTTTACTCCGAGTCCTGCTTCCTGCGACACTTGAAACAGCAGAAACAGTGAAGGATTCATTCTCTTTTTATTCCCTATGCCCACAACCTCAAACCCTTGTCTTCTCCAGGGCCATGGAGAACAGGATCCCTGGACGTGTTTTTTTCCCCAAAGATGAGCTTCTTCAGTTCAGCCAACCGTTACTATGAGTTAAATATTACATATTAATATATATTAAATATAAAAATAAATACAAAAATATCCAA
>VWZT01015363.1:810924-864841 GCA_013397055.1 Pachycephala philippinensis
ACAAAAATATCCAAGAAGTCACATCCCAAGCCTGCCTCACACCAAGCTCTAGTTTTGCTGATCCGCACCTACTACCTTGGTCAGTAGAGCAGGTATCTTAACTACTGAGGCAGTCACAGTAACTATAAGACTGGAGCATCTCTCAGTGCTGAAAGTGATTCTCACATGGTCTCCCTTCTACAGATGTGAGTGGAAAAATCATAAGGGTAAGTGACTGGCCAAGGTCAAATGAATGTTTGCAGCAAACTGGTGTCACCAGTTTGAACAGATCGTCACCAAAGACACTGCAAGACCTAAGCAGGACTGCACCTGCTAGGACCAGGATGCTCCGGGGTGACTTAGACCCCTTACAGCCTCTGTGCATTTTAAAATGTGTACGCTTGCTCTGCTCTAAAGTCAGCCCTTTAAGCTATAAGGTTTTCTGGCACTGGCACAGGGATGCTCAACCTGACCTAATTTTACAGATCTTTCTCATCTATAACCTCTATGGTTCATTGACTACAAGGATTGCTGCATTTCTCATTAGGGGTTAGAAAGTATTTTTATGCTTTTGTTCACTCAGCACAGAACATAGAGCAAAATCTTCCAAGTTATCCTTCTGTGTTGGCTGGGGCTGCAGTCCATGAAGAAGCAGCAGCCTGCTGCAAAATCACCTCTTTTCCCTAAGAAAGATGAAACCAAGAAAACTGGGACCAGACCTACAGTATTCACGTATAAAATTCTCCCTATGTTGATATCTTATTTTTTATGTAGACTGCTCAAACTCAGGACTTCTTTAGTGAGGCCAGTTCTCTAAGCACATAGCCATGAACTGCTATTTCATCTCTCGTTGCACCTTTGGGCGATGGAGCTGCCTCTCACGGGTTGGCAGTGGAGCTCTTGCTGATGTGTGTGGCAGCACAGGGGCTCTGGGGGTGTTTTGCCATTACCCCACCCTCGCCGTCCATCATGGCAATGCTTTCCAGACCCCTTGGCACCAGCACGGGCTGTGCACTGCAGAGGGAGCAGGCAGCATGTCCTCCAGCTGCCCCCCAGAGCCCTTCTCCCCAGCGTCCCAGCCAAGCCATCGCCCTCTTTCCAGGCTTACACCGGGAGGAGGAGGAGGAGCAGCTCAGGGATCCTGCTCCATCTCTCCAAGGGAGTGAACGCCCAGGCAGCAGCAAGATGAGGAATGAGGCTGAGGTTACCACAAACCTCCCTCTCCCAGCAGGCAGCAGGCAGCGCAGGTCCTGTCCCATCTCTGGGAGAGCGCTATTCCCAGCACGTCCTTGTGCGCTCTGCTTTCCAGCCTCCGGCTCAACCCTCTTGTGTCTTGTTAGGCCATTTGTCAGTCCCCTTGCTGACCTTTTTGATGTCCCATGGCCACCCACAGGCTGGGGCTCTGCTGGGGACCCTCACCCACCGGGTGCCAGTGTTGGTCCAGGCACCACATCACAGAGCCCACAAGAGGGTGAGGAGCAGGAGCACCTCTCCTATGAACAAGATGCCCTCGGGGATATTTCCATCCTTCGTACACCAGGACGCTTCCCCTTATTTGCTTCCTCTTAAATGGCAACTTGCTCTTTCTTATAGGGGAAGCAAAGGGAAAAGAAAAAAGAAAAAGAAAAAAAGAAAAAGAAAAAGAAAAAGAAAAAGAAAAAGAAAAAGAAAAAGAAAAAGAAAAAGAAAAAGAAAAAGAAAGAAAAAATTTAAAAAGAGCAACTATTAATTAAGCCTAGGATTTCACAAATACCTTCTCAGAGGCTTCTGGTGAAGATCAAGTGTAATACAACATTAAATATTTAGTGTGTCCTCTCAAAAGGGATTTGATCTTTACATATGAAAAAGGGATGAGACTTTAAGATTAAACAGATCTTTTTAATATCCAGCTTCAGTTACTAAAATAACAATGCAATCTGCAGTGACTGAAGAATTTGCATGTGGGGGATTAGGCAGAGTGATTAGACATTAGGGACAGAGCGCAGGTCTGGAGAAGCTGTGCCATAGAGAGGGTGTCACTGAGGAAGACACAGAGAGACCTGGGAGGAGAAATGCTGACAGCCAAAAGGAGTGGCACAGGAAAAAAATTACCATATGCCTGAGGAAGGGTTGGGAAACATTCAGGTGTGGTGGCCTCATAGTTTCCCAGTTGGCCATCAAGAGAACAGCACATCCTACTACACTGCTATGGTATCTCTCTGTATACAGGGAAGCTCAGGAGTCTTCCCAAAGGACTCTGAGGAATCCCTCCTGCCCCAGATAGTGTATTCAAGAAGGAGATACCATGCCATAGGTATGTATATTTATATACACAAATGCATGCAGATTAAAGAAGAGAATTTGTGAAATGCTCAGGCAGACAAAGAATATTTCAAAAGGCAGAATTATAGGATGGTTTAGGTAGGAAGGGACCTTCAAAATTCATCTAGGTCCAATCCCCCTGCAGTGAGCAGGGACATCTTCAACTTTATCAGGTTGCTCAGAGCCCTGTCCAACCTGGTCTTGAATGTTTCCAGGGTTGGGTCATCTACCACCCGTCTGGGCAACTTGTTCCACTGTTTCACCAACCTCCTAATAAAAAATTTCTTCCTTCCAATGTTTGAAAACATTGCCCCTTGTCCTATCGCAACAGGCCCTGCTTAAAAGTGTGTCCGCATCTTTCTTAGATGACAGACCCCCTTCAAGTACTGAAAGGCCACAATAAGACCTTCTTGGAGGCTGAACAACCCCAGTTCTCAAAGTCTTTCCACGTGGAAGAGGAGTTCCATCCCTATGTAAGAAGAAAGGGAAAATCACAACATACACAGTTTGATTAAATGAAGGGTTAAAAGAGAGGGACGCCCCTGCTGCCACAAACCCTTCTCTTTTTCTGCTTTTAAGCAAGAAAACCGTGAGATGAAGACAGGTCATGTCATAGCCAGCACTTTGTTTCTCTAAACGCCTCTAGGAGAGCTTAACTAATGTGATGTGGCAACAGCACGAGGCGCAGCATAGAGCCCTGCCGTGGTAGAGACCAGCCAAACGTGCCCAGAGCTGTGGGGATGCTGCACTTCACTGCTGCCCTGGCTCAAGCCCCTTTTTCACTGCAGTCTTTGCTAAACAATGCATCTATAGTGTTTGGCCTGGGAAAACATGCTTGTCTGACCTTCTGTGAGGTTGATTTCAGCCCTTTTTTCTAAGTACAGCTCTGTGCCATTTTTGTGTCTGAATGAGCAGTGAGTACCTACATGGGAAAAAGGTGGGGTTGGCTCAGTCAAGAAAATAAGCCTTCCCCAGTCTTTCCACAACATTCCAGTTCAATTGTGTCCCTTTTTTGTTCTGTGGAGAAAAACCCTGAATGATTTCAGTCATTTCCCTTTCAAAATAATTGCTTTCCTGATGCAGCTTTGGACAGACCAAGCAAAGAAGTGTTTTTCTTTCCAGCAGCCCCGGTGAAGGAGTGGCAGATACTGCAAATGGAGTCCTGGTGAGCTCAGCATTACTAATGCCCATCAGATCCAGTTCTCATCACTGTATTGCAGCAACTTGCAAATTTTAAAATGCACTAAAGCTGGTGAAACCTGTCTTCAGTTTACCATTTAGATTTTCCAAATACAGAATCAGAAGACACTCATACACATTTGCTCTGACTTCCCAGGCAGCTCAGGCCAGAGGTTCCCTGAATTAATTTGCCTTTGAACTGGAATATTTTTGTTTAAAAATGCATTGTAGGAAAATTTCTGGGGTTTGAAAATCCATCCCAGTCTACGCTAAACCTCTCCCATGTTTGGTTAATGTCATTCCTAAAACAATTTCCCTTTGATCTACAACCCCCATCCTCTGACATCCAGCTCTAGATTTTGCTGCTCTTTGTTTTCCAGATTGATGAGCTCTCTCATCACATTTTTAGCTTCACTTACAGTGCGGTTTGCCTTGCCTTCCTTTGGGTAGCTGCAGTGAGAATGTCTCCAGCAGAGCAAGTCACCTTGTATAAAGAGCAATGCTCTTTATACTCAGTTGAGGGAAACAGGTACTTTGAGGACACATTTTTGTCACCTGTTTTAGACCTCTCCTTTAGAAGGAGAATTGCACCCCTAAAGTGCTTATTTTCTCTGCATTGGCTTCAAAGGGAGTCTAAAGGATAAGTTTAAATATTGACTGTACTTAGTCAGATGAGAACCACCCAAGCAGGCAGGGATCCCAGCCTTCTGAATTCGTCTCTGACAAACTCCAAAGCCACTCTGAGAGCCTCAAATGCTATTTTACAAAGCATGGTTATCACTCCTTGCAGTTATGCCCATCATACTTCCTCGATGCTTCACAGCTTCCCAACCCTTTCCTGCAGAGGCTGCTACTATGATTCACAAGATCCCACCACATCCCACTGTCCCAGCAGTCCGAGCTGGGGAGTGAGCTCCCTACCCATGACAGGGGTGTTGTCTTTTTAGGGTTTGTTTTTACTGTGTCTGTGGAGAGCTCCAGGGTCTGTTTAGCAGCTCCAGGTTTGCTGACACCTCAACAAGCATGACCTGCTCCCGGGGATGGCACGGCTCCTCGTCCCTTGCAAGACAGCTCTGCTATGCTACCCCCACGGCCTCACCCAAAACACTGGGATGCACTGAAGGCAGGAAATAAAAAGGAAGATATTATTGTGTCAAGGCCAGAATGGAGTTTCCTCATCTCTCAGAGAGAGTAGTCTCACTAAAGCTTCTTGGTTTGGCTGGGTGAGCCCTGAGCAGAGATTAGTATCTGGAAAGATGGTTTCTGCAGGGAAACACCATCTTCCTGCCGGCCCAGCAGGTGCACATCTGGCCTCCTCCGTGTCCCATGGCAGAGGCAGGTGGCTCTGCAGCTGCAGTGACACCAGTGATGGCTCTGACCACTGCTCCTGCCCCTGGGGAGAGGCGCTGGAGCTGCTGGGCAGTAGTGGTATATCCCTCCCTCCCTGCTTTCCCTGGACTGTTACTTCCCCTCATCACTCTCTTCCAGGTGTTCTTTCTGGAGAGCCTGCTTCCTGGACACCCTTTGCCTGCACCATTTACGTGTACTTTCACCTCATCCAAAAATGCTTGTTCTTTCCTAATCCTTTCTCCAGGACACTGTGAACAAGAAGCAAGCAAACAGACTGAAACCAAAACAAGAGGGTCTCATTTTCCTTCCCCTCATCAGCTTTTGGGACTATTTACTACTTCTGAAAATTCGGAGAAATCCTTGCTTGCTGTGAGGCTGTGTCTAGCTCTCTGCTGGGTCCCCAGACTGCTTCACATTCCCGTGGCAGCTAAGAGAAGGAAGAGAAGTTCTCTTCGTTCCCAACCAGGAGTGCCTGCCTACACCTTAGTCCAGCCTCCAGGCAAACATGAGGGATTAGAATTGCCACCTCTGCAAAGCAGCAGAGAAATGTGCAGAGCAGAAGGGAGCACAAAAAAAAAAGACCATAAATTCTCTGTAAGTGGATGGTTCGCATATTTGGAATGAGCACCTGGAGAGATTGCTGACACCCCATCTATCCAGGCAGCTTCAGGCACTTCAGAGCAAACAGCATAGATCAGGCTGAGAGAGATCTGCCTTCCCAGCCTGGAAAGCTAGCCCTGTCCCTGCCAGCCCCTCCAGCCTTATTTCCCTATATCCTGCCTCCTCCAGCCCTGTCCCTTCTAGACATGTCCCCTCAGTCCTTAACTTCACCCTTGAAAACCCTTCTCTGCTGTCTGTTGGGTTTTCCCAGTTAAATGAACAAAATGTGATGTACAGACACACATTATCAGCTGGGCTCATTTTAGCTACCTGGGCTGGAGGTGAAGGGAGGCCTGGTGAGAGATGGAGGATGAACAGCTGGGAACCAAAGTCTCCCCTTTGCTTGCATCATGGGGTGAGGATGAGTTGGCATCACCAGCTTGTGCTCTGTTGACTACTGGGGTTTAACATCCCCTTCTGGGAGAAGGGGGCTTGGCTGAGCCTGACCCCCAGCCAGCAGCAGAAGGCAGAGCTGAGAGCCCCTGCTGTACCAGGGACCTCGTGTGGGCTGGCCCACCCAGCTCCAGGCCACAGCACCCCCATGGGACACAGCATACACAGCCCTACTGTCTTGTCTCCTGCCACTTGTGTTCATGTGGGCAAGGAGAAACTTCAACCTGTTTGTAAAGGTAGTAGTGGATTTTATATATATTAATATAAGACAACACCACTGTCACAGAACTGCTGATTTTTTTTCTTCCTGGCCTGGCTTTGACAGAGATTCCTGTGTTTCTATTGAACTTTTTCCCCATTAGTTTTACCAATTCATCCCATACTGACTTTCCATCAGCTGTGTCTCAGCTTTTTTTTAACACAGTTCTTCAATAGCAGAGACTTTCTTTAAGAGGTAAACAAAACCATCATTGTCTGCAATTATTTGTTGCTGTTTTTTTCCATATGTTTTTCATCACTGATCCATGGGAAAGTGGGTTGTTTTGTTTCAAAAACATGTCTGTTGAAGTAAAGTTAAAAGGAAATCAAACAACCTGGAGAAAAGTCTTGATGGCAATGGAGGTTCCCAACCAGTGATGCTTCTTTCCTTGCTAAGAAAATGTCCACCAATGAAGCAGCTGTTGAGCACAAATCTGGGGAAAGGCATTCCCCCAGTCACCTCAGAATAAGGATCCGATAGGTCTGAGTCTTTGGTCTTCCAGTTATTTCCTTGTGTGTGCAATTAGCATTGATCCTGACATATAAAGCAGCCCTTAAGAAGTATAATACCAGCTAAGTAAATTGCATTGTTATGCACAAGTCTGTTATGTGTGTCTTTCTCAAAGACAAACCTTAAGAATTAATGTATGTTTGTATAAAGACATCACACCTCCTCGAATAACTGGGGAGAATATTGAGAGTGAAGCTGTTACTACAAGACAACCCATTTTAAAAGGTCCACCTTTGCTCCAATGCCTGGTGCAGAGTATGAACCTGTTCATTGCAGGCACCAAGACATGGAGACGGGGCAGATGGTTTGGGTGAGGGCTGTAAGGAGCAGCACAGATAGAAAAGGGTGGGTCAAGTAAGAGCAAAGCTCAAATATCGATATGCTCAGTGTTCCTCTGCAAGAAGCGTGGCTGCCTGTCTCTGAGGCAGAGTCCACAGAGGTGAAGGACGCTCTTTCGCATTTCCATTGAACTGCATCCATCCCAATTGTCAAAGGCATTTTCTTTTCAGATAACCCAAGCTAATATAATGCAGCAGCCTCAGGCTGAATCCCAGCTGAGAGCAGAGTCAGGTCAGTTATGTTACTTCAGTTTGTGATTGTCCTCGTAAGTCCTTCATAAAATAATACAACTGTACCTAAGGTAGCTTGTAGGTGACAATGCATGCTGATTTGTGAGGAAGGATTTTCATGCTAAATGGATGATATAGAAATCCTATCAGCAGGGAGAGTGCGAGAACACATCATTACTCTGTCCCTGCAATCAGTGGGTTGGGTAGAGCTCGTTAGATATTGGCCCTTCATTAGGGCTTGAGGCTGTTCCCTACACATTAGCTTTTATCTTCCTCCATCCAAAGTGACCAACAGTGGCACATTCCTTGGAGATCCCCTGCCTGATGTGACCAGCTTGGGGTGGTGGCTCCCAGCTCACAGGCAGCGGGTCCATGGCTGTGGCCACAGGGAGAGCAGGATTTCTGCAGCATCACATGCATGCAGTGCATGGGAAAGACAGTCAGTACCTTAGGTATAAAGCACTTAATGATCTGGGCTGCTCTCTAATTAATTGTCTCTTTAATAATAACAATAATAATTAATACTGGACTCATATTTATTATTTTTATTAGTAGAACAGAGAGAACAATGCAGAAATGTTAATTATGCTCATTTTACATATGATAAAAGTGCAGCAGAGATGGGTGGAATGCCTTCTTCCATGTCACACTTCAGTTTACTCTCAGGTCTGGAAATAAAATCTGTTTTCCAAGTCTTGGTCCAACCTGGAGCTGTCAGGTCCCCTGATGGGGTTTTCTGGGTGCTTGTGACTGCTTCAATGACTTTCCCATTGCAGCATTTCCAGAAACTGAAGGAAACCACTTCTGGGCCAGGGTTAACACACTTCAGTTGAAGGTCACACTGAAAATCAGCTACTTGATAAGGATTTTCTCCGGGCGAGCTGGTGGACTGTCTCATGGCAGTGAACAGAGCAAACCCTGTTCTCTGGATGATTTGCAGGCCCTGCAAGGACATGTTTTCTATTCTGAAATGAAATTCACGTCTTCTCCTTTACCCATGTATGCCCTATGCTACTACCCAAACACAAACCACCACATCCATCTTTTCTTTTGTGATCCCTTCTGCTGTGGGAGCCTTGATACCCCCACTCTAGCCATGTGTTTTATTGCAAGATCCACTTTGGTTTTTCAGCCTCTTCACTCTTTCCATGGCTCTTTTGTTTGAATTTGCTGTATATCTTCAGGTGCGTGTTCTGCAACACCTCTCCAGTTAGTGTTTATGTTCATCCTGAGGCCATGAGCAGAGGGGAGCTTTATGGAACTGCTCTTCTCTGTCCACTTGTGCAACCCGAGACACTTGTCAAAGGTTGTCTGACACCTTGTGCACCACCTCTGTAGTACTCAACATCACTGTCCCTGACATGGGCATTATGGATTTTGTTGAGTTTGTGTAATGATGGCAAGACCACTGGGAAGCCCCTTGCCCTGGAGGGAATCAGGGGTGATTAACTGTAAAGGTGTATTTGTGTATTTTTTCAAACTGAGATTTCCTGTATTTCTCAATTTGATTAGCTGAATTGTTTTATAGAGTAAAAAAAAACCCCAACGTTACATTTCAGTGGAATAATATTTCCATCCTCTTTATCAATGAGTGAGCTCCCGCTTACTTGTTTGCCAGAACCAAAATTTTTGCAAAATCTCTTTCAGACACGGCTGTAATCCTGAAATACAACAAGTTTAAGCAATCATTTTGTAGCTGGATATTCCTTGATTCCCCTTGTATATCTAACTAGAAAGGAGAGCTGAAGAACAGCTGGGAGAAAGTGGGGTACTTTCTGTATTAGCTATTAGCAGGCCAGAGATTTTTCCTAAGGAAACTTGCCCATTTAAACAGAAAACTGAGAGAGCACACAGAGTTTTTTCCTACATCTTCCTCTGAGAGTAAAGTGAAATGTAGGCATTAGTGCTAAATCGTTTTCAATTTTTGTATTGGCTTAACATAAATAGCTTTTCCTACTCCAAGTCAGTACACTTGACAGCTGTTAAATACTGCTCTTGCCAAAACAGGCCCTTGTCACTTCAGTCCTTATCCCGGTAAAACTCCCAGCTCCCAGCTGAACCATGAATCCCATGCTGCAGGGGAGCCGTTGCACAGCTCTCTGCAGTTCCTGCGTATGGGCAGGCAGAGAAGCCTCTGCAGGGTGACACATTCGTGAGGAAAGCGGGGGAAGGTGTGGGGCTGGCAGCACATTTTGCATGACTGAGCATCCGACCCACCTTCGACCCCTCCAGCCTTTGGCACCATCTGCTGTCCACCCAAATGAGGACATGCACGAGGGGGAGGTGGCTCTTGGTCCTGCAGGATTGGCTTCCTGACATTTTCTGACATCTGGGGTGCTTCCCACCTCTCACTGGCACGGGTTAACCATGGTGACAGCCAGCTGAACCCACCTCCTCACGCCCAGGCAAGGGACACCAACGAGCAACCAGGGCACCACCATCGCTGCTGCTGCTGCTCCCTCCCGTTGATACCAGAAGGACTTGGATGCCAGCAGAGCTGTGCCACCTCTGGAGAGAGGAGCACTAAGGGCAGCTGCAGTCCACTGCTGTCCTTCAGCTATTGAGTAACAATGCATAAGCCCACATTATTTTTAGGGGAGTGTCTGTCATCTCACAGACGTGATCTCCTCAGAGTGGGAAGGAGTCCTATAAAGCACACTAGAAAGAGCTTTTCAGTATGTCCTGCTTTTCTGGGGTTGCTGCAGCCCCTTCCTGGTGTCACGGAGGAGTAGGTGACCCTGCCTCTGTGGCACCAGACCTCCTTCCAAAACCACCTTTCCAGAGGGTGACATTACCATCCTGGCTGGATGGAGCTGTTCTGTCTCCAAAAGCCCTACAAACAGCACACATGTGTGTAATTTGCCCATTACACCAACAGCTAAAAGAAAATGTTGCTTGCTTTCTGCACCATTTTTCCCTGGTGTCCTTTCTCTGTTACTTTGTTCTTTTCCCTCACAGTAGTCATTTAAACAATTTCCCGTCTCACATTGAAGTGAAGTCATTTTAAGACGGCTTCCTCCTGTTTAAATTAGAAGGAGAAAGAAAGGGGAAAGAAAATCTTTCTTGCTTTGCTTTGCTGTCAGTCCTCCAATATGAACAAGCAGAAACTATGTTCGTTGGAGATAAGTCCCTTCACCATTCTGGCAGGAGTACCTTGCCTATAAAGGTACTGTCACACTGCAAATCTGAGACACAGAATGGTAAGGCACTCTTACAATGGATGGATGTAACTGCCAGGCCAAAAATATCTGACTGCTTTTCTTTCACCAGAGTTGTGGTGGTGGTTAGAAGCTTTCAAACACAGTATTTTCATTATATTGGTATTTTCCAATTCTATGTTGAAATATGTGGGTAGTTAAGAAAGCTTGATAGGAGGAATTATATTTTTCAAAACTATTAATGTTATTCTGAATGATCAATAAATAAAATATTGAAGGAAACACTTCTGTTCATCAGTGTAGGACAATAATCATTGAAACCACCAGCCACCCTGCAGTACAGCTGCAGCAGCAGACACCAGCCAGGACACAGTCCCCAAGGGGCTGGGGACCCAAGGAAGGGATGCCCCTGCAGTGCCCAACACCTTTTTGTTCATCAGCTATAGATGTGACCAGTGGGACCACTTGTTTTTTGGCCCTCTTCCTCTGGCTGACCAGCCTGGCCACATCTGCTTCTGAACTGGCTAAACTTCTTGGGTCCAGTTTCTGGGGCTTTTTATTTTTTTAGTATCACCACTAATTGACTTCTCTAGGAGATGGGAGAGTGGAAGAATTTACATGGAAAATGTTCCAGGTATTCCAGGTATCCAGGAGAGAGTAAGAACAGCTTTATTGCTCGTGCTGGGGAGCCCAGCTCAGCCAGGGGTACAGGCACAGCGGTCACCATGACCTTGAACCAGGCATTTGCTCTGCTCTCATCAGCTCCTCACCTGCTGAATGTTGAGGACATGTTTGGGAAGTGCTCAGAGGCTGGGGTAACAAACACCACTAACGAATGGAGGCTGAAAAAGGACACCTCACTTCCCAGTTCTGGCTCTCGGGGCATTTCCCCAGCCTCTCCTCCCTCCAAGGAGCTCTGTGAGCAGCAGGAGGTGCTTGGGGCCACAATGCTGTGCCTGGATTTAAACTGCTTGGCAAGGAAGAGGCACAGTGAAGGTGCTGCATCCCAGTGCATGAGAGCAGCTGTCTCCATCCATAGCTTCAAGCACTACCACAGCAACTAATTAGTGTTGTTTATTAGTGCTGCATTCCCCTAGCAGGGCACGCTGCAGATTGCAGCTGCTGTGGCCCTCCCTATAGCCCCAGGAAAAGCCCTGGAAGCAAATTGCCTTGCAGCGTGCCCTGAGGGTCAGCTAATCCTGCCCCTGCAGGGCCAGACCAGATGGCTGAGCTTCAGACAAGGAAACCTCATGCAAAATATCATCTGTTCAAGAAAATGATTAAGGGTTTTTGCTTTCTCTGCAGTGACACACTTCTTGCTGTCTGGTGAGACCAGTCTTGCTGGGGATGCTGAAGCTGTAGGAGCTAAGAGTGATGCAGCAAAGTCCCCTCTCCAGTGCAGCCTGAGTGGGAGCTGGTGGTGTGAGCCCTTCATGCATCTTCCTGAGCCCCTCCCTGCCTGCAGCACAGAGTCCCCAGCACGGCCAGCAGCTCACAGGGTGGCCTTGCCCTCACACCATGAGGCTGGGAGCCCAGCAGGCACCGCTCAACACAGATACCCAGCAGTGAGCCTGATGAGAAGCACCCCATGCCCCCAGTGCACCACGAGCACCACGCTGCTCCAGAGATGAGCAGCACATCAATGGCAACATCTGCTTACACCACACCTACTGCCAGCTCTCCTCTACAGTGACCACCAGCTGAGCATGCAGAAGCAAATGCTCGGGAGAAATTAAAGAGCAATTTGGTTTTGTCCGGCTGAAATGGGATAAAAGAGAATCCAGCATACATGCTCCTGGTGAGAGGATGGGACTTTGGCTTTGTCTGAGGCAGGACTGACTTTCAGGAGACAGCTCCACAGGGTACCTGGGTGAGTGAAACCTCGCTGTCCCTCCTGGGTAACTTGTGCTTCCTCACACTCCTGTGCCATGTCCACTGCCTTCACCAAGTGGGCTCCTGCTAAGTCCACAGCCGTGCTCTCTGTGCCCAGCCTCACTCCTGGTGCAGCCTTTCCCCTTGGCTCAGCCTGTGCGTGTCCCTCCCAGCACAGCCAGTCCTGCAGCGGGGTGCCACTCTGGCCTGATGCTGACTTGTGATGGATACATGGTGCTGATTGTAGTTCACAGAACAAGTGCACATGGCCTGTGGTTTAGAGAGCTTCCTAACAGGCAGGCACAGGTCTCACAAGTGAGAGAGCAGCTCACGAGCAAGGGCAAGCTGAGGGGGGGAGCTGAGAGAAACCATCCAACAGCTCTTTAATTTGCCTCCTGGATTTTGATCCCCTTAGTTTCATATGTTTGAGCTTTTCTCCTCAAACAAGAGAGCTACTAAGTTTTTTCCTTAAATAAACTTTCACATAAGGCATTTTCACATAATCAGATTATTCCAGGAGCTGGAGTATTAGAGAAAAGCCACAGCCTGTTACACGAGGTGCGAACACAGAATCCCCCGAGCATCAGGGTGCTGTCACTTGGATAGATGGGAGGCACATTTTTGCAGGGGGAGGATTATCCTTAATTTTTAAGATTCGTATTTTGATCCAGTTAGCCACCTGACCATTTAGCAGCCCCTCCCAAATTTTATCAGAGCCTCAAGGGACCAGTGGCGGGAGAGCAGGGGAGGAGGAGGACAACACACCATGACAGCACAAGGCTGCAGCAGAAGCAGGAGAAGAGAAGCTGTGAAAAGAGCAGGGTCACTGAAAGGACAGTACTTGGATCCTGGCTGTGGCAGGGATTCTCTCTAGTTTGATGCTAAATTCTGTGAACTTGGATTTGCCAGTGGTTTTGAGCAGGTATTGGTAAGATCACCAGCACCAGCCATATCACGCTCATTATTCTGCTGTGAACTTCTGAGGTAGCAGAGTCAGATGAATCAGGCACAGGTCAAGAGCTGATCTTTGAGTCATCAATCTGACAATGACCCACAGCGTGTCTTAAAGCCAGCAATTTAAAACCTCCCAGGTTTCTGTTCCTTTAACTGTAAAATGGAGCAAACAAAGTATTTCAGTTAAAAAGCCTGAAACTCAAGTTTGGGTGACATATTGTAAAGCAATGTTATGATTAATCTCGTATCTGTGGGTGCTTAGGAAACGAAACTAAAAAAGAGCTCTGATCTTCAGTTTCCTAAATTCAGAAATTATTTTATCTTCAGATTGATGCAGGCAACACTGTTTCTTTTCTTTAAGAGGCATGAAGGGGCAGTAAAATGTAAATTAGGACTGTGAGTGTCTAATTCATGCAATTTCTTCTCTGCCATTTTGCTCATCAGTTGAGTCTCAATGGGAGGAGAAGGAGCAGGTTTGCTTTCAGGCAGCCTGGTTTCCATGGGACTTGGAGTTATCGATGAGTTCACATCATCACCACAAGAGCTGATGTGGACTGGCTGTGGCCATGTTCATGGCACTGCCTGGCTTGGCTAAAAAATGCACAGAGTTTTGCTGTCTTAATATTCCAAAGCTGGCTCTGGTTCGTGGTGGAGGCTCCTCTTGGATTAAATGACTTGTGAAAGCTCTGCCAGCCTGCAGTGCATAAACAGTGTGTCAGTGCAGCGCATGGTGGGGACTAGATCCGGTTGGATATTTTCCAGCTAAATGTTTTCTTCCATTTGAAGATACCACTTGGCCAAAATAGAAATGTTCTTCAGGAATGTGTCGATTTTGGCAGATTGCAGCAGCCAGGGGAGTTGAAACCCTGTCATGGGGGTTCTTGCTGCAAAGCCCCTCCACACCAAAGTGCCCCAGAACTCCACAGCAGCTCATACACCTGCAGGGCTGAAAACAGCAACTGGTTTTGCCTAAGGATCCCCTCCCCATTTTCCTCCAAGTAGCCTTCCTAGGGAAGCTAGACTTCTGCAGGCAAACCAGGAAGGCATCTCTGCTCCCTCACAACAGAGCTTTCCTAAGCTTTTTCAAATCTTGTGCATTTTCCCATAGTGGAAGTTTGTTTTTCTGCTCTGCCTCAAATATGAATCTTTAAAAAAACCCTGTTTATAGGTCATTCTGGAATACCAGCACACACAGATGCATTGGAATAATCAATGGTTAACTGCTTTGCTTCTGACAATTCATAACAAATGCAACCATATCTCCTTCAAAGGAAGACAAACAAAATGGGTAAGAAAAATTATAATGAGACCAAGGAGACATCTGAACAATAATGGAAAATGTTGTGTGGGGCTGAATTTTGGCAGCACACCACCTTGCCTTCCTCTCCTTGGACATCTGGGCAGGGAAGACACCAAGCAGCAGCAGGGAACAGCAGCCTGGCTTTGTGCCCAGAGAGCCAGTGGTGCTCTGAGAAGAAAGTGCCTGTGGTATCTCACTCATCTCCTCTTGTGGCTGAGGAGAGGGCACAGTGGGGTTTTTTTGCCCCATCTGCAAGCAGGGATCAGGATGCTGGCTAGGGCTGACCCTGCTGTGGCAATGTCACATCTTCTGGAGCCTGGCCTAATTCATCTCATTTGAGCTGCCAAGTAGTTCTCAGAGGGTAAGAGCTTCAAACTGCTCCTGTCTTAAATTGATTTGAAGAGATTTGCTAAAAGCAAAAGACTTTGTATCCAGGCTACTCCCTGTACACAGCCCAGAACAACCTGACAAGGCTCTTTTGTAGCAAACTGAAAAAGGGGGTGGTAAGGAACGAAATCCACACAGATTGTTACTTACAGTTTGAAAAAACCCAGCTTCAAACTCAGGAGCATCCGTACAAAGGGGTAACACACGAAACTAAGAAATTTGCACCCTGGTTTTGCTCGGGTAAATGTTCACACTTCTGTCTTTATAAACACTTCTGTCTGATGGGAAATGTCACTGCATCACTGTCCCTGTCCAGGCGTCCTCTCTGACTGTGTCTGGAATGGAGATTTGGTACCGAAAACTGGGATTGCAATGGCAGCAAGGGGGCAAGCACAGGAGTGTGGCTCCGTGCAGTGTGAAGACATGGAACATGGATGCAGTTGTTAATCTTTTTGGGATGCTTTCTTCATACTGAACTGACCAGCATGAAGTGCCCAGATTAAGACTTGTGGCAGTCTGTGAGCTTTCTGACTTGCTGCGGGCAGGTGAAAACAGAGCAGACCATGACACAGGGCTGACCCTGATTCCCTCAGCAGCTCTTTGTGTGAGCTCCCTGGCAGATAGTGCCAGTACACCACAGCACAGCCTCAGAGCAGGGTTTGGCCCATGAACTGCCAAATGCCCTGACTTCAGAAGAAGCTACTGACACTTACAATTTTCTGCAATGTGCTCAAGAGTTCAAAAAATACCACCCTCTCAGGCCTGCAAGGTGTGTCTCTGAAGGATGGAGCTGGGAACTCATCTGCCAGCCACTGCATTATTTTCCTTAATTTTACCTTGCTTTCTTGCAATTTTTGTTGGGAATGGTTACTGGGAGCTTTATGGTCTTAGTGCAAATCTGAGTCTGATTATTAGAACTTTACCAAAAATATCCTTATTTTTCTCCATCGCCTCTAAACACTTGTGCACTGCTAATCAATGCACAACCACGGTGTGAGGCTTGACTTTCTAGAATGGAAACAGGAAAGAATGAGTTTTGGCCTGCTAGGGGCAGTGCATAATTTGAGTACAATGACCTTTGCACCTTAGGCTGTGAGTAAGTTTCCACAGCTCAAAGGAGCAGTTCCAGCACCTGAGAAATCCTATGCTAAACATGAGTTTTAGAAAAAAAAATCAAGAATTGCTATGGCCATAAAATTGAGGGAAGTTCTGTTTGCTCTGACCTTAAGTGCAGTTTCTCTCTGCTTCCTGGGAACTCCTGGTGTTTTGCTCCTTCTGATACTTACCCTAGAGAAAGCATGCTCATCCTTATTCATCTTCATTATTAAAAACCCAAAGAGGATTTACTCTGCCTTTTGCAAACAAAGTGCCTTCTAATCCTCCAAGTGTACACAGCAGAAATAGGTCCCAAACACTTAGGATCTTACAAGAGAAAACAGATTAAAGTGCATCAAAGAGGAATTTAACATGATGTTTTATTTCCCTTTCCAGTGTCCTTCCTCTGTGCAGTTTACTTTTTTAAGTTCAATTCCTATTGCCAGTGGTGAGTGTTTGTGTAAGAGGGGCAGGCAGATGTGTGCCAGAGGTTTGTGCCCTGCCATGAAAGACAGGCTGGGACAACCTTACATGAGGGAGGTCTCACCACCTGCCTCCATGGTGGGAACAGAAAAGCCAGACAAAGGGCTCCAAGGAAAGATGGTTTATTTCAGTATACCGATGGGAATGGAGACAGAGAGGTGTCGGGATAAAATTTCCTAAGAACTTGGGGCTGCCAAGTGCAGGCCGGTTTTCAGAAGAGCTGAGCATCCATTAGCAAGTAAAATAATGGGCTAATTTATCCAAAGAACTCTGGACAAGGGGAAATGAGATCTTCTGGGGATCTTGCCTCATATAGTTACTATAACGACTTGGCCTTAGTGTTGAGTGTCTGAAAATCCATCAAAGGTGATTTGCCAAAAGTGGTGCAGGGAGTCTGCAATACATCTGGGGATCAAATTCTCATGTCTGAAACAAAGTACATTACTCAGGCCTCTTACTTGTTTGGAAAGAGCAAGATTTAGCTTTGGCTTAGCTGTCTTGCTTTAGCACAAGAGAAAAAGAGAGTTCAAAGCAGATCTTGCGGATCCTTTGTGGCCTTTTGATGTTTCCTGGGGTGAGCTCTGGGACCAGGTTAGATGGGGCTCTGAGCAACATGGTTTACTAGTGACAGGTGTCACTGCCCACGGCAAGGGGGTTGGGACTGGATGATTTTTAAGGCCCCTTCCAACCCAAACCAATCTATGGTTCTATGATTCTCTCTAAGAGGAGATGTTGTCTGGGCTGATATGAGGTAGAGACAGCCCCACATCACCCCACCCACCCTGGACAGTGCAAAGGGCTTCAGGGCTCGGTACAGTTTTAGACCTTCCATGCACATTTCATAATTTTTAAGCAAATTCCTTGGGGCTGCTAGGTGAGATGAAGGCTTGGAGAATGCCTGTGAGCAGGTCAGTGAAGCATCTTACCTCAAGTCTTGTAATATCATGCAACTTTTCTTGTGTAAATCAAAGGCAAAGCTTGAGCACTGCTCTGGAAACAGTGCGAGGGGTAAGCACTGGGGTGGTGCCACCCTCTCTGCCTTTTTATTCAGATATATCTCTGCCTCAGCATTTCCTTCAGGCAGGCTTTCACATTGCATCCTGGACAGCCACTTGGCTTGTAACAGAAGTGATTGCAGGTAAGCAGCTGAAGGCACACAAACAGAGGTTTTCTTAGGGATGCAGGCTGCAGTTCTGGGTACGCTAAAAAGAGACTTCTTCCCCTCCCTGCCACATGACCACATCCTTCCTTGCTGAAATCATCAAGAGCTGTCACATGAAAATAGCCGAGGAGCCACTGAGGCCATGGGACAGGACTCCAGTTCCTGTCAGATCCACCCTTGCTGTCATTAGCTGCAATCACTCCTTTTCCCAGGGGAGCAGCCCACAGGCCAGACCCGCTCCCTTCCAGGTGGCTGGTTTGCAATTTGCCTTCATGGCATAGACTGAAAACCCAAAATGGCCACCAGACACGGGCTGTGTGATGGCACCTTCCACTAACACGTCTCATTTTGCAGTCGATGGAGCCAGAGGTCCCTGGGCTCCTGCAATCAGGGGAGTGAGAGAAACAAAAAAACCACTGTTATTACCTAACAAGAGCCATCACACCTTTGTCTGAATACCAATATTTTCTTATGTTTAGGAAAGAGCTCTGCTGTTTTCCTCATTAGCCTCTATTTTCTGGACCTCTGGTACAAAACCTTATGTTCCTTTCCTCTCAGCCTACATTTTCTCCATTTTCTCCACAATGTGCCCTGACACCTCCATCTGAACGAGGACCTCTGTTATTTTCTTCCGTCTCATTGAATGCACCAGTTAACCAGGGACTTCATCCTGACATCTTGCAGCTGGACCCCAGTGTGGGGCTCTCCATGGGCTGCAGGGGCACAGCTGCCTCACCACGGTCTGCACCACGGGCTGCAGGAGAATCTGCTCCAGCACCTGCAACACCTCCTCCTCCTCCTTCACTGCCCTTGGTGTCTGTTTGATAAAACACATCACTTGGTGTTTTATGTTCACTGATGGTCATGACTGGTGTAGTTTTAGAAATAAACAGAACAGAAGCAAGCACTGCAATCTAGAAAGAAAATAATTCAGATGCATGAACTTAAATTCACTTTTCCCCCTGATTTTTCTTTTTTTTTTAGTTTTGACAACTATCAAAGTTTTGTGTCTTATTGAGCTTGATATTGTGAGGGGCTGGTTGAGGGCACCATTTCATGGAGTACTTTGACTAAAGAAAACATTTGCTTTCTTTTACAACAGAAGTAAGTGCAGATGTCAAAACTGTAGAGCAGAAGTGTGAAAATGTCGTCTGTTACCATTCCCAATTGGGCTCCTTTTCCCAAAAGCTTATGTTTTCTAGATCAAACATGAAGTTTTGTGTGAATCCTAATGGAAGACCTTTTAACGGTGTGGATTGGCAGTATCACTTCTAGAAGCAGTTCCCCAATTCAAAAGAAATAGAAAATTTTTCAAAACATGCAAAATAGATGAGCAACTATTCAAGTTCCTTTAACATGTGATTTCCCATAGAGAATGTCTATTATGAATTCTTCATCCCATTATCTCAGAAGGAATGGCCAGTGTAGGAGTTCTTGATGCTGCAAAATTGTATTTCATTGTACAGTTCATTGTGCTTCGCATTTCCTTTCGTTTGTTGCTCAGTTCATAGAAACGCTGACTGAAATGCAAAATTGAATCCCTAAATAGTTCTAGCACGGGCTGTGTTTTATTCTGCAGGCTTTAATGGGAGGCAGGTGAGCACCGCAGCTTCCAGACCTCAGCCAGTGTGATTACAGTGCAGAAACATCCAGCATTGCACGAGGCTGCTGAAAGGGAACGCTCCTCTCACAGGCCAGGAATGATTTGTTGCTGTTTACACTTGGGAAGCAGCCATTCCAGCTCGGAACCACAATGAAGAGAGAAAGGGAGCTGCGGAGTGCCTTTGTTTTGGAGGCAGCGTGCTCGTGGTCTGTACTGCAGCAGGATACATCAGGCAGGGAGCAGGCCTGAGCTGCCTCAAGGCACAGGAGAAAAATAAAAAACTTCATCAGCAGGCAGGTGTTTGACTTCCAAATGCTGGATGCTGTGTCAGAGCCTAACTCTGGCAAAGGTTTCAGAATGAAATTTTTTTTTTTTTTNATTTTTTTTTTTTTTTTTTGCAAAATAATACGAACTTGAAGGAACTGGTGGTGAATTTGTGTTGAACTTTTTGACTTGTCTAGGACAACAAAGGAAACAAACACTAAACCCATCCCTCTGTTAGTACTTTCGTCCACATCCCAAAGAAACAGGAGTTATGTGGAATGCTGAAATGTCTTGCCTTGACATTTCAGAAATGAAACTCTAAATTTCCTCTATGTTTGTTTTTAAAGTGCTGTTCCTTTGTAAATTGAGCACAGGCTGACCTAAGAGATAAGCTAGAAAAACCAAACCATGCAGTAGGATCAAAAGCTTTCACCTAATTCAAAATTATTTTTGCTTTCCCTCCTCCCACTTTTTTGTTTTTAGTTTCTCTGGAAAAATGGACTCTTTTCAGGTCAACCTGCAGAGCAAAGTCTGCTGGCCTCTCTTCCTGCTGCTGTTTCCTATTGAACCAGCTAAGTAAAAATGAAAAATATACCCATCTGCAGCACAAAAACTTCCTCTGTACGCACAAAATCCCCCATCCAGGTGCAACAGGGACCACAAGAGAAGTCCTCTCTGGCAGATTGCAGCGTTGGTGCAGCGGTCTGCTCCCTGACATAACAGTATCTGCAAACTGAGAGACCTGGGCTCTTCCAGCTCGAGCTTCCTCCCTGTCCCTGCCCTGTGAGCATTTCTCGTGCCTGCTTTCTTTGTGGGCTCCCATGCAAGGGTGAGGTAGAGGCTGTAGCTGGAAAATATCAGTGGAGTTGATGTTATGACAATTACAGCCAAGGAGAGCTAGCTTGGGTGGAGCGAGCTGCTTGAGTGGTGGAAGGAGAAGTTGGTTCATGATCCAGAGGTGAGCTGATGGGAGGTTTGGGGACATTTTGTGTCTAACTCAGGTGCACATCTCCGCCTGTGGCACAGATGCTTGGGATCTGTCCTGGTTTCAGCTGGGATAGAGTTAATTTTCTTCCTAATTGAGGGTACAGTGCCATGTTTTGGATTTAGTATGAGGATAATGTTGATAACCCACTGATGTCAGAGCAGTTGCTGAGCAGTGCCTGCACTAAGTCAAGGGCTTTTCAGTTTCTCATGGATGAGATGCTGGGAGCAACCATAGCTGGGACAGCTGACCTGAACTGGCCAAAGGGATGTTCCATATCATAGGATGTCATGCTCAGTATATAAACTGCAGAGAGTTGGCTGGCAGGGGTCAATCACCAGCAGGTGGTGAGCAGTTGTATAGTGCATTTTTCCTATTATTATTATTTTTTAAAAGAAAAATTTATTTCCGTTATTAGACCGGCCTTACCCCAACCGACAGATTTTGTCCTTTTCTGATTCTTCTCCCCATCCCACTGGGGAGGCTGGGGGGAGGGAGTGAGCAGCTGCTTAGTACTTTATTGTTGGTTGGGGCTAAACCACAACAGGTTACCAATTTTCCCCAAAAAACCCCAAGCTCAGGGGAGCCAGGGTGAGCCATGCATCAGGGGAAGCTCAGAGAGCTCAGTCTAAGCTGTGGGAAGCAGGCTGGCATCTCTGGAGGTGCCCAGTCCACCTGGGGAACCTGCAGGCTGAGGTGGGTGACGGGCTCTGAACCACTGCTGGTTGTTAAAACACCAGACCTGTACATCAGAGTGAGCTCTCTCAGCCGTGCCTGGGGACCCTACAGCCGAGTCCCCAGGCTCCTGGCCAGCACCCCACGAGCTGGGCACTGGCTGTGATGCTCCTGCTCCTGCTGAGGGAGACGAGCCAGCCAGGCTGCTGCTGGGTGCTCTGCTGCCTTCCTCCCGCACGGCGCGGGTCCCGATCCTCCCGATCCTCCCGATAGAGCTTGCCAGGCCGGGAGGGCTGCCCGCGTTTTTCAGAAAGGATGATTACATCTGCAAAGCACCCGGCAGCGCTTTGGGATGAAGAGTGTTATGTAAGTGTAAGATAATGTTATTTATAGAGCCAGGTTTTATCCAAAATGGAATTAAACTTGTGCTCCTGAAGCCTCTGCTGTCAATGACAAATTGGAATTTGTGTACTAGCCTCTGGTGCTTTGCATTCAAATTGTTTTTTTCAGTTCATCCCGAAGTTTAAGAATGTGTTTTATTTACAAACCGTACATCTCAGAAAGTGAGGAAATCTCTTTTCCATCAGCTGTGAGGTGACCATGGAAGCCTGGGCAGTGGCCACGGAAGCCTGGGCCATAGCTGTGCTTTGCAACTGCATCAGCTGTGACACCAAAGTGCCATAAACCAGGAAAGGAAGGCAGAGCTTGAGCTGGGTTAAACAACAAAACCACAAACAATTGTCCTAGGCACAATATTTTGCCTGCATTTAACACTCTCTGTAGCAATCCATAAGCTGCGGGAGGAGGATATCCAGCTTACATCCCTGTTGGAGGTGGCACTAGTTCAGTGGGTTAATGTCTGTGCTCCCGCAGAACTACAGACCCTGTGACCTTTTAAAATCATGCATTATTAACTTAGAGAGCTTTACTTGCTCTTTTGAAAAATTAGATTCAAATCCCTCATATCTGTACTTTTTACAAGCCATGAAAATGCGAATTTCTGGGCTGCCTTTTGAAATCCATGCTAACAGGTGTTAGGAATACTGTTTTATGAGGTACAGCACCTTGCATAGGTTAGTTTGTGGAGTTCATCTGCTGCCCCTCACTTGTCATAGTATCTAGCATGAAATTCCACACATGCCTTTTATTTAGGAAAGAGCACAAAAGTATGTTATCTTATTCCTCTGGAATTTTCCACAGTTATTTAGCATGTTAGTTTAAGCATAATTGGTTAGTGGGCTCTTGAAATCTGTATCTTAGCTGTACTTATTTACATCAGGCTAAAAGTAGTTCATTTCAGTTGAGGTAAATGTGAAGCATTAGATTGCAAACGTACCTAATCCATCTCTCCTCCCCCATGACTAGAAATCCTGTGGTTAAAATAACACAGCCTCTATTCAGAGCACAAACTTAGAGCTGCGAGCAGGAGCAGGCTTGGGATTTAAACAACTCTCAGCAGATGAGTCTGTTCAAGGGTCTTTCTCGGGTTTGTTTTTCATCCTACTTTTGATCCATGAGAGGAAGCCAGGCTCTCTCCTCTGGGCAAGCAAGGTAAAGATTTTCTGCATTCTGTATACAGTCGCGTGTGCTTGTAAAGGAGCTTATAAACATGATTGCAAAAGGGCTGTTGGAAATGCAATTGTAAAAGGGTTGCTGTTATAGAGCAAGAAGTGCTTGGCAAATGGCTTCACAATCTTTAAATGTTAGTCTGGTCTTCTGGCTATTTCCACACGACAGTGAAATGACAAAATGATAAATTTTGCACAGAGAAGCAAGGAGCAGTGATTCTCCATCTCACATTACAGAAGCTGAGCATGTAGGAAAATAGCAAACCCAGGTACTACTGTGATCTAGCCAGACTAAAGCAAAGCTGACATTTTGTTAAGTGTCCACTATAGTCCCTCCTGGGTTTGTCCAGCTGCTCTAATCCCATTTGGGAGGCTGAGGCTGTGCTGGAGGATGGCACTGACTGTTTACAGAGTATATGCTAATGCTGCTCCAGCGTGACTCTTACAGTAACGGCAGAACCGTGCTTTCAGGAATGTTTGGATGTGGCGTGCCAGATAATTACTGCCTCTATTTGCTCTTACTGCTTTCCAAGTCACAGGGGATGTAGAAAAGCATCATCTTTCCTTGAATCCTTATTTTATTTGAAATCCAGGAAACGAGCGTGATGTCTGTGCTAATGCCCGTGGAACTGTACTCCTAGTGCCATAGCCTGTTAACTCTCCCAGCCCTGTGCTGTTTTTCACAGGGAATCCCGAGTACCACATCAGCCCTCCTGCATCACGGTGTTCAAACACACAGGGTGGCACTGCTGGGGAATATGGAAACACCGTTACTCACATTTTCGCTTAATTTAAAAAATGCTGTCCCTCCCTTCCCCAAGGCATGGGACAGAGTGGTTGCGTTGTGGGGGCACTTACACTCCCCCTCCGTCGGGGTAGCACGAACAAATGCTGCTCCGGGTGCTACCTTTCCAGCGCTGGAGAAAGCCTTGTCTCCCACAGAGATTCTCCCTTTCCCCTTCCTCTGCTTTCCACTCCTTTTTCCCTTCCCTGAGCGAGACAGGATGGTTTCACAGTGTCCCGTCGCAGTCACTGGCCTCCCCCGGTCCCCGCTGTCCCACTCCCCACGGCAGCAAGCGCTCCACTCCTGCTCGGCCAGAGGAAAGAGGACGACCCTGCTCAGCACTCCAGGTCCTCTCAGCACAGAGCTGCCACTCTGTGGGGAAGCTTTTCCACTGGAAAAGGTGCCCTCGTCCCTTGAGCCAACAGTGCTGCTTTGTCCTGGGGGAGAACTGCAGCTTTATCACTCGGGTGCCCGGCACAGGGAGGGACAAGCAGGGCCATGAGCATTACAAACACACGGCTCTTCCCGATTCTCCGAGCACACCGCGGCAGAGAGGCAGCTCGGAGGAGAGAGAATATGTGCAAAACAAAGAAATGCGGTCAGGCAGGAACTATAAAATTCCAATATAGAAAGTGGAGCTGATGTCATTTTAACGTCCTAAGCCGTGCCAAGAATTCTAAGCTCTGTATCAAGATTCAGTGCAAAACCCCCACAAACTCTCAACTTGTTCTTGTGGAAAAATTAACTTTTATGGAAAATATGCATGGGAACATGCCAGAGGAGTGTGTTGCTTTATTTCTTTTATTAATTTGGAATACATTAGTTCAGAGAGCAATCCCATTTTAGCATCAGCTGCCTCTATCCAAGAAGCCGAAGCTCATATACACAGCTCGCAAATACTGGAGGCGAGGGAGCTGTGTTTTTCTGTGTGATCAATTGTTAGATGGAAAGAGCTGTTCGAGTAGGAAGGGGTGTGGGAAGGCTCAGTGGGATGACTGAGTTAAAGCTTTTTTCCTGGTGACATATCTGAATCGTGATCAGATGCACCTGAATGGAGCAGCATCACCAGCTATTATAACTCAGAGTGCGTCAGAGGTGGGATCGCGTGCAGCTCCCGTGATAAAGGTTACTCATCTCTGTCCTGCTATAGGACCGCCTTCGCTGTTGCCTATAACTTTGTCAGACTTGAATAGTTTAGACTGAGTTCTTCCAACTTGATTGTCTGCCTTGGGCTAAGTTCTTCTCTGGAAAATTTCAGCCAAAACTGTCCAGCCAGTTTTGTCCATTCCAAGAATGAGCATAGGGAAAAAGGAATTGTTGTCCAACTGGAAAAAAAAGAAAGGAAGAAACAGGAGGGGGGAACCTGGTGATCCTTTCTTTGGATCGTTCTTATCCCTCTGTGCTTTGGAGTTGAGATCTGAAATTTGGCAGCTTTCTGTTAGGAATGTGATTTTTTTTTTTAACTTTGTAAATCTCCTCCAATTTGGCTTAGTGACAGCCTTTGAAGGGAGAAAATAGCAACTTCTTAGGGATGTGCTAAGGCTGAGCAGTCAAAATCTCCTGAGATTCCTTCCCACATGAGCGAGCTCAGCCCAGCATCCCAGCAGCTCCCAGTGCTGACCCCAGTGCTCCTGTGCAAACAGTCAGTGCTACCAAGTTGCTGCAGATCCTTGTTCTTCCCCACAGCACGGCAGGGACCCCGTCCTCTCTCTGCAGTTTGAGTCATCCCAGCTCGAGGAGCAGAATGAAGATGGGCTCTTCATGTAATGCTGCTCAGGGCAGAGTTGATGGTCAATGGAAAGGTGGGCAGGGAGCTTTGATTCTTTCCTGTCACAGCCTGGTGGCAGACAGGGACCCGGGTGATGCTGGGCTCAGCAAAGGTCTGGTACTCAGATGCTAAAGCTGGGGAGTTGCATGGGATGGGGAGTACATGGTACAAGTGAGGAGCTGGGGGCTTGGGAGCAGGTCAGGAAGGTGTGGGTCAAGGTGTGAGCCACAGGGAGAGTCTAGATTTGCCAGAGCCTGACATGAAACCTCAGCTGCCCCATCCTTGGTCCCTTTTCAAGAATGTGAGTACTACCTCTCAGAATTGGCTTCAGTCCCACTCTCCCTGCAGGGTCTTCTGTGCCAGGTCTTGCTGAGGCTCTCCCCAGTCTGCAGCCAGTGGTGTGGGGTGCCCCACTGTCTGCATGTGCCATTACACCCTGCTCCTGATGTCCGCTGCTGGGATGGAGTTGGTGGGAGCTCTGCCTCGAGCACATCCAGTGTGCCTGATGCTGAGCACTCCTGCACAGCCCCAGGCCTGTTGGTCAGCCCCTGGGGACAGCTGGGAGGAGTGACCAAGGCCCTGATAAACTGGTGCCTGGTGCAGTCAAGCTCTTGCTTACATGACTGTCTCTGTTTCCATTTTATTCAAGTGGCTGAAGAACCACCACCCTTGACAGAGGTACTAGAGCTCAGGGACACTTGTAAAGAACCCAAGTGCAATAGGGAGGTGTGTCATTGTAATTCCAAGTTTTGGGAAAATCAGTAATTTTTGTTGAGGAGAACTTGGGAAGAAAATAAAACCTAGGACTACATTGAACTCCAAGGGAAAAAACAAAATTCTACAGAACATCTCCAGTGAAAAAAGTCCATCCAGTACCGTGGGATAAAGCTGAGACCTCTGGCAAAATACAGTGTGTTCATCTAATTAACAATTGTACCATAACACATAGCACAAAGGAGGCCTAATTCTGGCATCTCTTGCCTCATGGATTGAGGTATTCTTATAGCCTATTTTTGTATGCAATGCACATGCAACATTGGAGACAGATGGTGAAATCTCAGTGCTCATTGTGCCACTTGACGTGATTTCCACATCGAAAGGTAGGGAACTGCAGTCTGCTTGTTCCCACTCCTGCTGGAGTGGCAGGAAAAGGTGGTTTACTTCACTTCTTTTATGACTATAGACTATGGAGCAACCTGGACAGCCCCTCCTTCCACAGAGACAGGCAGTGAAGCTTCATCATCTTCATCAGCTCCTGGGAGCCCCATGCACACACCAGGACTCAGCTCTGTGAGACTGTGGAGAAACAAAAACCAGAAGGACAGGAGATGTGAGAAGAGTGTGAGAAGATCAGAGCTGCCTACAGACAGCTACTGAGAGAGGAAGGAGTGCTGAGAAGCTGAGAGACAGTGTTGGCCAGTGCTGCAGGCAGTGCTTGCTGCACACTAACAGCCTCACCTTAGTCAAGGATGTCACAATGAGGAGCTTTAAGCAGGGATTTGCAGGAGAACTGAAACAGAAAAGGAAAAGGAGGGGTGGATACTTATGGGCTTCTGCTCCTATGGACATCCCTAAAGTTTGATGCTGAATGAGTACAGATGAGTGGAGTAGAGACTGACCGTTCAAGGACCAGAGATACTTATTGGGGATCTCCTTGTGGCAGTTGTCACAAAACAAATAAATCCAGGAGGATGTTGCTGTTAGAGCTTTGATGAGATGATTACAAGTAGGGAGCAGCATCAAGAACGAAGCAGTCAGGTCTGTGCATAAGGTTTCTGGCACAGATCTAAAAGAGCTGCTGCCTTCTCATCTGCCACCCCAGCTGGTCCAGCCAGCTCCTTGCACTGCACACAGCCCAGGGAAAGAGTCAGGTCACCTCATGAGTGCTAACCCAAAACCTTCACTGCTTGATGAATTGTTTGACCTACTTGAGGCTCCGACTTCACTCAGAGAATTCCATGCTCTTCCTACAGTGTTGGTCTGAATTAAAGCAGTATGTACAACATGACTAGTTCAACAATCACAACACTGTGCCTTGGGACTTTGCCTCTGCTGGAAACTAAAGTACATGCAATTAATTCTGCGGTTCCTCAATGAACAAAACAGGGCTTTTGTGTAATACTATTACTCATTTGTTTCCAATTAGTCATGAATCATGAATTGTTTTGTCTCAGAAATTAATGCTATTTTTTTTCCAGATTATCAGTTTTTACCTACATTGCAGACCCCCATGTTTCCACAGATTGTGTGGGCCAGGTCTTCTGTCCCAATCCATGCTGGAATCTTGGGTTGCTGAATGTAATTGTACAGTAAGACTGAGGTCTCCAGATCCCATGGCTTGAAAGAATCAAATTGATCCCAGACCTGAGAGAAGGTTGCTACTTTCCTGCAACTGCACTTCAAATATAAATATGTCTTCATGTTATTCTGTTGTCCGGGGATGTGGGTTAGGGTGAAACATAAAAAAAATTTGCTTATGAGTGGGTATACAGATTTTGTCTCCTATCAAGGCATAGGCCTGTCTAAGTACTCTTGTAGTGACCATCTTGATAAGCCAAACAGTGTTCTCCTACATAAATCAGGTCCTGCTTAATACAGGGGATCTACCACGTCTTCAGATGCATCCATGAAACACGTGTCACTTGGGCTGTGTGACCTTTACAGAATCCTCCAGTTTCAGGGACACTTTGGAAAAGTGACTTATTTTGTGCTATATTGTCTTGCAACTCAGATGCAGAAGGGGAGTGAGTACACAGTCATATCAGGAAAGAAATACTCATTTCTGATAAGGGAAAACAGCCTTACCTTTTTCAAAAGAAGGAGGCTAGGACAGGGTGAGGAAGATGAGCATTTCAGCCGTTTGCACTGGTGAATTTGGGAAACCCCTACCCAGACATAAATTCAGGTTTCCCACAGCGAGACAAGTGGTGTATTCTCCAAGTCCTTTTTGTATCAATTCATTTATAACACCCTTGTGAATCCCATAATCCAAGTCTATGTATGAGACTTATGACACACAGAGGTTCCTAACAACCTCAAACTCACTGACTGCTTTTAACTGCTTATGGCCTTTTTGTACGTTTTCACTTTTATTTAGATGCCTTCCCCCTCAGCAGTGAACTTCTCTTGTTTTCTTTTCTTTTCTGCTCCTACCAGAAGGATGTTCATGCCCTTGGCATTGTCTTCCTGGAGGGCGAGAGCAGCTCCTTGTAACCCACCGCAGAAGGTGGCTCCAGCTCTGTAGCCACAGACAAACTCTTGCCCAAATCACCATCCCTGACCCTCAACAAATCAAGAAGGGTTGTTAAGCAAACCCACGTTGCCATGTGCAGCCTTCTGCCATCACGGCTGCAACTGTGTGTCCGTCAGAGACTGCCCAACGCATGGGATGGGTCATGCACAACCAGCCATAGCCACCTTTTCCCCTTCTCCTCTGGCACACAGTCCTGCCCCTGCATGTTGGGTAGCAGCAGCCTGCGGAGCTGAACCCTACACTTCCATGCCCAGCCACCTCACCAGGGAAAATGTCAGTGGTGCTTGCAGAGTGGCTTTCTTGCGCTGCACATCCACTGGCCAGGACTGCCAGGGTTTGCACCCCTGCTGCATGTTGGCATGAGGCAGAAATTGCCTTGTCAATAACTTTCCTAGGAGAAACAGAATCAAACAAAATTATGTTATCCACCTCCGACGCCTTTGCTCATAATGGATTGTTTCGGCCTCTTGCATATGTGTAATCAAGTGCTGCTGCTTTTCACATGCTACAGTTCACTGTGTTTAAATTGAGAGGGATCTCCCTTAAATATTTACTTAAACAATAACATCCCTTGAGCTCTTTATAAATTGCTGTACAAAATTGACCCCAAACACTATTTTAAAATTTTAATTAAACTGGTTTTCTGCCTGAGCACAGTGCTGTGGGCCAGCACCTCCTTCTGCCAGGGCTGAGGATCCTGCATCTCTGAAAGCCAGCTCCTGCTCCACAGGACTTACGGACCCAGCCCTCAAATTTTTCCAGAGTTGCAGGGCAGAATTTCAGAAGTCATGTTGTTTTTGCCACAGGAACTCAAAAATCCTGTAACTCCCAGGAAGAGTCTCCTTCCCTGGATGCAGGAAAAATGCTCTGAGAGCTGTCTCTTCCTACTGGTACACCACAGCTGAGGCTGGAAATACAGTAATGCCAATCCTCTGCAGCCTACAACTGCTGGGGAGCAGGAGGAAGCTAAGGCTGCTGATATTTTTCAATAGTATTTAAATTATAACTTCATAACCTGGAGTTCTGGGAATTTTCTGAGCAAAAGACCCTAAAAACACATAAAACACACAACATACTCTGTACTATTTGGCTGGAGTCTGCAAATCTAAGAAGGATTCACCATCCCAAATAAAAATATTTTTATATTGTATATAAAAGAGAGGATTTAAACTATTATTTTAGCATGCCATATTTTTGTATTTAATTTTAGTTAAATGTGGACTTACACAGAAGTGTTGGTAGTATTAATGCTATCTGTTAAAAAGTTTGCACTAGATTAGCAATATATTAGTGGAGGAGAGCTACAGCCCTTCTTTTGCATTCCTAATTCCACATTTTTCCAGCATCCTGATGAATCAGTTATTGGCTAAATTTTCATAGGCAATACGGATTTGGGTGGAAATTGAATTACTCACCAGCTAAAGTAAGTGCAAAGAAGATAGTTCATTATGCTGCTCCTTAGCTATAATTGAGGCTCATCTCCTAATTTGAGGCTCTGTGTGGGTTTAATCATAGAGCTGAACTGGGGAGAAATACCAAAGCTTCTCTGAATCATTTTTATTCTTGCCCCAGTTCTTTATCATTAATTACATCAAGACATATCTCCAAGGAGACCAAGAGTGGTGCCATCAGCCTGCTGCCCCTTAGGTCCCCCCAAAACCATCACTTGTTTTGCTAAGTGCAGTGTGTGTTTGGATGGTCCCTTGGCAGGAAGAGGCAGGCTGCATTTTGCTTGAGATCCTCCTTGTTCTGAGTGCAGATTTCCACAGACTAAATGAAAAGATACAGCCTTTTTAGAGCGAACACTAGTGGTGAAGCTGGGAGATCAATCAGCCTTTTCTCAGCTGAAGATGATTGCAGAAACAGTTTTGAACATCAGGAGGGCATTGAGCATTACTTTCCTCCCATGGTGAATGCAATATGTGGAACGTGTGCCTCAGACATCCTTTTCCTTTTCCTAGGCTGAATGGGAAAGACCTCCTTGTACTTTTCTCTCCATTAGGCAAGGCCATGGTCAGCAACATGGATGAAGTATCACAGTTCAATAATTTCAAATCAATACTTCATTACTTTTCTCTGTTCAGAGGGAGCACATTTTTCTCTGCATGGGTACATAGAGCCTTTGTCCAGCTCTGATCCACCCAGACATCTTGTGTCAGTTTTAGGGTTAATTCCCTCCTTTTAATTTCCTGCCATTATTTACTCACAGCTCCTGGGATCGAGCTTTGACAGTGAATGTGTCTGAAATAGGATTTCCAGAATAAAGAGGTTTTTTAAAATTTTTGCCTGTACCAGTCAATCTGAACAGCTGCTTGGTAGCTAGAAAGGGGTTTTTCTTCCTCTCCTTCCAAACTTTTGCCTTTCATGGGTAGCTCTTGCATAGCCACTGGGCCTGGCAGTTCCACTTCAGGGGATCTTCTGAGAGTCATAACTTTATCCACAATCAGGCCAGAAAGTCAAATTACAGAAAATTTTAGGGAACTGCATGTCCAGGTTGCTTAATTCCAGAAATGAAACATTTCAATGGTTCAGAACTGAAACAAATTGTTTCCAGTTTGAACTGAATGAAAGCCTGTGACTTCCTCTCAGTCTGACATTAGCCCGTGCTCTCTCTTTTCTGCTTTGGTGTCTCAGGAGGGTTTGTGTTTGCCTGTGGCCATGTCTCACCAGCTTTCACACCCCTAACTCACAGCAATCACACGTTGCTCCACTTTCACCAATTTTCTCATGATCATACACACCTGTAATGAAAGGTATTCACCTAGAAAAGGGACTTTGGCAATGTGACCCAAAGCGCTGCAGCAGGAATCCCATCTCCTCCTGGAAGACCCTGGGAACCTGATGTAAGGCCCTGAAAAATGCAAGACAGAGGAAACCAGCCATGTAGCATGACCTGAAGCTGTGCCAAAAGAAGCAAGCCCGCTTATTTCACTGTGCTCTTGCAAGGACTGGAGCTGCCTCCTGGACATGGTGGTACTCACTTCCCAACGTTCACCCTCCTAGATTTGGAGAAGCAGCTTGAAGTGTGATGCTCTGCATCTGTTCTGGCTGTCCCACCCACAAAACCAGCTGTTTCCTTCTGCCCAGAGAGTGCTGGAGGGTTGTGGACAACCTAGGCATGGGGCAAAAGCAGAACTGGGCACTGTGACCACTGTACCAGGCACCCCTGCAAAGGTCTCAGATGTTTGCATGGCCAAGGTCTGCCCAAAGCAGCATTGGTTTAATTCAGCCCTGTTTGTGTGGCTTTGTGAGCACTGAAGCAGTGTGAGTCCAATGTTTAGCTATTGTTATTTATTAGGTAGAATACTGCCCAGTCCTGGGCCTCAACTCTTCAAACTGAAGCCCAATATATACAATCCGTCTTGCCTCTCTCCAAACAGCATCCAGCATCAATCACAGCACTGTAAATTGTTTACACAAAACTGCAGACATCATAACTTATTTAATAACTCTCTTGTCGGTCAGATAAGTAAATATTTCGAAAGACTGTGAACATCATGGCAAGCTGGAACTGCCCAGACCAGCTCCAAGTGGATCCAAGTTAACAGGGGACCATATTTGCCTTGCCTTTGATGTCCCTGCTCCAAGTGGGGCTGAGAAGGGATCTGAAAAAAAGCCTCCCTAAGGGAAGCTTATGCAGTTTTAAAGATGCTCAACCTTCTGTAGAGATAACAGGAAGAAGAAAACTGTGGAAAGAGTTGGCAAAGAAACCATCTTCCTGAAGCTGTAAATTTGAACTTGTGGGAGTCAGACCCTCCCCCTCCTTCTCCATGTCCTCCTCTTTAAACCCAAACAAATGAAGTGGATGCAGAAGGGGCTGAGGGTTCATTCCTTGGGCCATAGCTGGAGACTGGAGGGGTGGGCTTCCCTCGCTGTTGGTGGAAGGGGTGGTGGCAGCACCTTCACACAACCACCTCTTCTTGCAGGCAGCCATCCCGGGAGCCTCGGCTGTGAGGAGGGGAATGGTGTTGGCATTGACTCCCACACTTCCAGTGCCTGCCTGTGGTAAGTCTCCATGCTTTTGAAAACAGACCCTGGCTATCTGCTTCGGAAACACTCAGAAACATGTTGTTTCATGAGATACTTGTTTCCAATCATTTCCAACAATTATTTGGGATCTTTTTCCTTTCGAGTTCACTGAGTTGTACCAGTTCACCTCCTTTCCAAAGGGGTTGTGTTACACGCAGGAATGTGGAGTTGAAAGGACCTGAGTTTTTGCAACAGGAATTTGTTTTGGAAGCAAGCGAGTCGGAAGGAGAGGAAACGGGCAGCCCACCAAGGGCTTCAGCAGGATTATCCCACCCTTTCAGCAAGCTACAGCCAGGGCAACTTATGAGCTGGGGCTGAGCCTGCTTCCAGTGGGGGTAGGGACAGACAAACTGCTCTTAGTAGCAGTTTAATACAGCACAGGACCTAATCATGTTGCTTGAAACCTCTTCTGAAAAGTCGCCTCGGGCACAGACCTCACTGATGTGAATCATAGAATCATAGAATATCCTGAGCTGGAAGGGATATTCCAAAGATCATCCAGCCCAACTGTGGCAGCCACTACGATGTTGGAAACCTTCACCTGGGTGAAGGTGGCTGTAGGCTGCTGCTGTTGGGTCACTGGGGTGCTGAGGGCACTCTTCCACACAACCCCCTGCCAAAGGCCAGGCACAAAGCCCATTGTCAGATGAAAACACGTGGACTTGAGGCTAACCTGGTGCTGAATCAGTGGCTCAGCTGTGTGGCTGGCATTTACTTGTGTGGTACCTGAGTGGCACCTCCTGGCCTGCATTTTCTTTAATGAGATTTTACTTGTTAGTCTTTTGAGACACTTCAACACCTCCCGTTGCTGGTGCATCTGAGCAGTTTTCTTAAAATATATGTTTCCTTGCACTGCGTGTATCACTTATTTAATGTCAGAGGCATGTGTGAGGCTGTCCATGTTTGCAAAAAGGCAGGGGTTTCATCCCAGGACTAAATCAAATGCAGCCAAGACAGCACAGTGCAGACATAAATAAAACATAGGTTGTAGAGACCAACTGTCAGTGGTTCTCAGCTCCTAAATATCCATTCCTTTTTGTGCACAACCATAGTTACTGGCCCTCCTGCCTCAATATATTCCATATAAATTTATGATGGATAGAGAAAACAAGTTAAAAAAAAACCCAGTAATTTCTTACACAGGTGAGTGCATGTGAAGGGGAGATGGGAAAGGGTACAGAGGTAACACTGACCTGGTGGCAAAGAGGGCAGTGTGAAATGCTGTCAGTACAGTCAATATGTTCATGTCCCACAGGTGCAGAGAGGTTTCACACACTGGAGTAAATGTTTCCTAATTCCTAGACACACATGATAGAAAAGAACAGCACACAGAAGGAAACACATTCTGCTAACCTGCCAGAAAGAAAGGTGTTATTTTTCGAAAGAGTTGGAGACACTCCAGCTCTGGATCCATATCCAGCTCTAGCCTCCAGCCATGAAAACTAACCTGCACTAATGCAGACGCCACCCAAGAGCCACCACCCTTGTGGGCTGTGTGCCATACATACCTGTGTGGCACTGCTTACGTGGTTGTCACGGAATGGGGTGTCCCAGTGTGCTGGGTGAACCTGTGGACATTACAGCAGGAATACCCTCCCACCACCTGGAGCCCCAAAGCCCTGGGACTCCCACTGTGCAGGACCCCACAGCCCCCATAGCCCATCACAGCCATGTCCCTTCCCCTCTCCTGGGGCAATGGGTGATCCATCTTTTCCATCAAACTCTGCCAGCCCTGGATACGGACTCTGCTGCTTCTGAGTAAGTGACGTGTTGGTAGCTCTGCTGTTCAAGATTTGTTGTAAGGTGAAGGTGCTATGCAGCTGTCTCTGTGTAAATGTTCCTATTCACCAGCACCTACAATAGGAAGTTTGCAGTGGGGGTAGATTTGCCCTTAACTAAGTGCATTTCTTTCCCTATCTTCATTGCAACATGTCACTGTTTTTTCAACCATTAGTGATTTTCTCCCCCTCTCTCTTAACATTGTCTGTGATTTCTGTGTCATGAGGGGGAGTATTGTCAGATCGCATTCTCATGATGGGAGAGGCAGAAAATCCGTTCTGTATATCATGTGACCTTGGCTTCCAACACCACAAAGGATTTCTTCAAGCCCTGCTCATTATCTCGTTTTATACTTTAAAGAAAAGCAAAAATGCTGGTGACAAATGGCCTCGTTTATCACATTTAATTGACTGACTATTCTTTTAAGCCTCTGAAACACACTTTGGGCCAAAGCACTGGAAAAAGAACATGCCATTTACCCTGGTCTGCTGCCAGGTCACATTAAAAAATGTTCAGGAGGTGTTTTCTAGATCAGTACACGGAATAGGAGTACGTGTGTGCACTCTCACCACAGCACACTTCCCTCCTGGTTTCTAGCAACCATGACAGTGTCAGCCCTTTCAGGCAAGCAGCAGAAATGAGCAGAAATGAGAATTTTGAGTGAAACTGTTGTGGGAAGGGTGAAGCCACTAAAAAGTTGTACGTGAAAGGTGTCAGTACTTCCCTGCTGACTAAGGGAGTGCCTAGAATGGGACTGTGGGGGTCTCCTTCATCCCAGAACTAACAACAGACCTAGCCAACATTTTCAGTGAGAACCTAGGCAGTGTGAAAACTAGCAATGTGCTTGTTCCAACTATGGCAGGTGTTGTGCTGACTGTAGGTTGCCGGAATGACAAACTGGAGATAGGGATCCAAAGCCCCAAAGATGCAGTTTGGATGGGAGGGATGACTGCACAGCTTTCCCCAGTGTCCCTGAGCCAGGCTGGCACTGACTACGTGGGCTGCTGGTCATCCCCAAGGACCTGCAGGCTGTGATGGGTCATGGGCTGCCTGAGTACCCATAATGTCATACTGTAGCAAACAAAACCCCAGACATCACTGCAAACTGCACAGACAGAAATACAGCGTGTTAGACATCTCCCTTCCTTCAGTTCAGCTCTCCTTGATGGTGTGAGACTTCACCTAAAGGTTTTTCTTATGGAAGGAGGTGGTATTCCTCAAGAAAGGTGAATACAGGTATGTGCAGAAAGGTAGGCTAAAGAAGCTGGGTTTGATTGAAGAACAGAAATCTAAAGAGAGAAAAAAATTGCTTTCAAGCACATAAGGGGTTGGGCAACAAGAAAATGAATAAACCCTCTCTGTCCCTGCTGTAGATACCAGCCACATGCTAAAATTTCAGTGAGGGTGTGTACTGGCTCTGGCTGGAAGGGAGTTAAGAAAGATTTAATACCGATTTAAGGAATGTTCCTAATAGTAAGTGTAGTAAAACACTGAAATACTTTGTCTCAGGAGACTGTGGAGGTTCTGTTGTTAAAGGTTTTTCAGAACAGATTATCCAGACATCTGTAAGGATTCACCTAGGCATGGGATGGAAGGATGGACTGGAGCCAGCCTAAGTCCCTGGGGACTCTTTACATGAAATTTTCATCATATTAATGTGAACACAAGACTCTTCTTAAAAAGTACTGAAGACACCACCCTGATTTTTCAAAAATCCCTCCAAAAAGGTTTCAGTCTTGACTGAGCCTGTCTCCAGTTTGGAGATGGAAATGTTTTGACTCCTTTCCCCAACCCACCCTGAGACAAACCTGCCCAAAGGGGTCAATGAACCCCAGAATCGCAGAAATCTTCTCTCCCCTCCTGTCCTCTGGCCTGGGACTCCCAAGCTGGAAAGGGTGAGGAAAGGACCCTTGTTCCAAGTGGCAAGTGGTTCCAAGAGCCATTCCCACATTCCTGCTCCTTCCCACGGCAGCACACACAGGATACCCCAATGCCCAGTGCCACCCCCATGGCTGCTCACCCCTGGGGAGACCAGGTGCCTTCACAGCCCCAGACCACCCCCACTGACCACTGGGGCACTCAGCACTGCATCCTAAGTGAAAGATTGACACAAATCCTGCTGTCCTGATTAGCCACCCTTCTAATCCCCGTGATGTCAGCAGGGTTTTGCCTGGCAGGATTTGGCTCATGGCCAAAGAGCTCTGGGTTTTATTGTGCTGGCTCTGGCTGGTGGTGGCAGGAGGAGCCTGCAGGTGTGAGCCTGCAGGAGGAGCCTGAGTTGGCATTTTAGATGCCCAGCAAAATTCACAGCCAAGTTTTGTTCATCTTTGTGAGAAAGGTGTTTCCTGAAGAACTCAGTAAAATCCCACCATGCAGTTCCTCTTTAACTACACAGCATGTACATATTTATATATGTGTATGGCTTTGATTATATCTATGTGTATAAATATATATATATATATAGTAATTGTACTGTTCTCATGTTTTTTACAAGCACAGTTTCTGGGGCTAAGACAAGGTACACGTGTGGTGGGGGAAGGAAAGGAAGAGATGGAAGGAGAGGAAACTGCTGCTGCACATAGCAGCTCTTGTCTAACCCCCATTTTTTACACTGATGGAATGCACCCAGTGACTGTTTCTACTATTTAAGGAAAAAGGTTCCTATACAAAATCCTGTGGTTTTGAAGTGATCCTTTTATAGGCATAAAAAGACTTTTCCATATCCCTCTGTTTGATTTCTTTTCTTTTACTCAGACCTGGCTACTCAAATAGATACTTGCAGAATATCGTGCACTGGAATCAGACACTTCATTCCTATTCTTGGTACTGGAGATCAAATATCCCACTAATTTACCACATAAAGCCATGGGGATGCAAACTGAAGTCAGTTTAGCTGTAGGGCAGTGCAAGACAGAGTTGACTTTTGTCCGGCACCCATCCCAAGGGATTTTGTGCTGGCAATGACCCATCACAGAATTGAATGTGCTGTATGTTCCACAGCAGGTTTACCTCTCTCAGGGTTCTCAACGGTGGTGAATATTAATGGTGTTTCTAATCTCATGTTTTGGAGTAAGAGTAACTATATGTTAACCTTGAGTTAATTACACAGGGGTTTTAGGGTGCTTATCCTAAACAGCAGTTGGATGCAATGCACAGCTGCACCTGGAGCAGGGACCTGCACACTCATCTCTCCTGTCCCAGAAGTGAGAAATGTGGCACTGACATCTGTTCAGGCCCAAAATGTGGTGCATGTCCTGGGCAGTGAGGTGCTGGCAGTGATGGTGGCGGGGCTCTGGTGTGGGGTGTCTGGGCTGTGGGCTCTCCTGGGGGAAGACTCGTGCAGGCAGCACACATCACGGGCAGGGTCTCAGGTGGGATACCCCCAGCCCAAGGGCAGATGCTGAGCTGCTTGGCCCAGCTAAAATCCTGGGATGTGAAGCAGCAAAGCAAAGCCTAGTGATTTACAAGCAAGTCCTGAGACACCTGAGGGTTCCCTGTCTTCCTCTTCAGGCAACTGTGTCCTTGTGGGCGTCTGGGCACAAGGGCTGAGCTGGGGATCCAAAAGCAGCATCACACAGCTCAGTGCTTTGTAAGGACCAACACAATCTTTAATTCATAACTCCAGCCTATACAGTCATATACTGTGCTGGAGGCAGCTTTTCTGCACAGAACTACAAGCCAAGGGATTTACAGAGCTCCAGTAGCCACTCACTGCCAGATGTCTATTATCTCATCACATACATATGCCTCCCAAAGATGCTGGAGCTAATACTTTTCCTGCACCACCACAGAGACGTGCCTGGTACCACCAGCGTGTGCCGACATAAATAACAACCTGTCCGAGCATCTCCCCTGCAAGGGCTGGGGGAAGGGGCAAGGACATACGTTCCAGATGGAAATACAAGCAGGGGTTGTGCCCTCAGTGGCTTTGAGTTCTGTAATTTTATCTCAATGCAACACGAGAGGAAGTGATTCCTCCACACACTGCATCGTATTTGGCTGCCTGCTCACTTGCTTTTTTATGACTGTAGGAGGACTGGTAATGGGGACGATGACAAAACTACACCAAAGCAGCTGAGACCCCAGTATATCATAAAAAAATTAACCTGCTATGTGGCTCCCCCTTGACAGATGAGGTATGTTCACTCATCCCTGCTTTAAAGTTACGTAAATCTCTGACTTCAAAGGAATAAATTTTGATTTACTCCCACACTGAGTGAGTGGGAAATGCTGAATTTTGGATCAGTGGTACAGGTCTCAACTCTACAGGCTTTGAGGACTTTCAGTTTAAAATCATCTTTTAACTGTATATGAGGCCACTACAGAAAATTATGTGATCCACATATGCTTCCAGCTCATCTAGAAGGAACAAGTAAGGCTGAAGATATATTGACAGAATGGGGATGAAAACCTAAGTGGTGTCTGCCCACAGAGGGACAAACTCGTGGCACCCTCCCAAATTGTGGGTGGTCCATTGTGCATAGTCAATGAGAACATTGCACTCATACATGCAAACCTAATTTGAAAAAACAGTATTTAAACAAAGAATGTATTGTAACCTCATAATTCATACACACTGAACCTTGGCTCTCCATACTCCAGTACATAGTAGACTTCTCAAAACCCTACAATTTGATTTTAAAAAAGGAATGCTGTGGGCGTTGAGTTAGTGTAGAAGTACACAAGACCATTGATGACTCTGTTTTCATCTACACAGAGCATAAGGCAAGTAGGTGATTCATTTTTATTGGCACTGCTGGCAGATAAGCTTCCACTATTATGAAGCTGTCATAGGTTGGGCTGGCTCTGGCTGTCAGTCAGAGCACGCCCAGCAGAAAACCAATTCAGGAATTGCATCCTGCTCAAGGATGTGTTGCGGGGGAAGGCTGTGATCCCTGCTGCTCCCATGGCACTCAGAAAGAACCAGGAGTGCCCCGAGTCAGCAAAGGACTTGGATAGTTGTTGACTTTTGTAAATGTTGTGGTACATCATGGGACATCACAACTATGCTACAACTGAATGAAAAATGTTCGAATTCAAAAAACAACTGAGACCTGAGACTGAAAAATAGAAATTCTTTACAAAGATGCCGAGATCTGGTGCCAGCAACCCCTTTTACAGACTTCAGCAGAGTGAAGGCAAGAAGAGCAAGGTGGGGCATCTTCACTTGGCTGTTGCTCTCCCAGCTTCTACAAAATTAACACTGTGATCACCTGGATTCTAGAATTAAGAGGAAAAACTTTTTATAAATATTCCCACTCTTGCCAAGTCATAGCTAATTTATCCAGATCCTATCCTTTCCTTGAAGGAGACCTTGTTATCGTGCAAATGACATTTTTACTCCATTCATCTGAGATCTCAAGAGGGAAAGGAATTTTTTTAATTAAAGATTGCTAGAGAGGTCTAGCAAGTAAAAAGACCATGAATACAAATGGATGATCAGGGCTGAATATCAGATTATATTAACAGTCCTGCAGAATAGCTTTGAATTTCTGTGCTGTGGGTTTGTGTGTCTCCACAGTAGGACTCACACTTCTTGGACAATGGCAGCCTACTCTGTACTCACTTCTGCTGTGGAAACAAGGCAGCTTTCCTGCAGCTTCAAGGCCAACAACAAAGACATCCTAAAGAATGGCAAATCACAGCTCCACATGCACATGCACATGCTTTGAGCATGTCTGAAAGCATCTGCAGTGGAGAGCAGAGCTACTCAGATTTTGTGACTTAAAAATGTTCTTCCCAAAACTAGAATTTTGTCACTGTTTTTTTTTAAAGCCAGTTGTTGCACACAAATGTTGCTTTTGAACAAGTGTTTTGCAGTGTATTTTAAAAAGACAGCTGTAATTTGGGTCTACAGTTTTTGGAAAAAAAAAAAAACCTTAAGAAATTTGAATTTCATTTGTCCATCTTTAGTACCAGGTTCATAAAAATTCAAAAAATATCGAAGGGTCTTCTTTATATTTTAGGGGTTTCTTCACCTTGTTTCTCCATCTCTCTTGTACCCCCAAAGGCTGGGGACACTCCTGCCTTTCCTGCCTTACCAAACCAGTTCACCTGAGTGGCCCCAGGACCTCAACACTGACATCACTCTGATGCACTGTGCATTTTGGAGGGGGGTGAACATCCCCCGTGCCTGCCGTGCAGGGGAGGAGCTGCACCCTGGGCCACCCACGGGCCCTGATGGGACATCCCAGGTCAGACCCTCAGCCACGTGCTGTATCCAGGGCTGCTCCTGTGCTCCTTCTCCCTGTTTCTCAGCCAGAGCTTTGCAAGGTCTGAGTTTCCTCCAGCTGGCAGCTGGGCATGCTGCTTTCCTTGATGAAATCTGTTTGGAAACAGTAAAGATCTGAGGGCTCCCTCAGCCGGAAAATCAGATTTGGCTTACCTGAATGTCAGGTCAGCTGAGCTGGAGTTAATAAACAGCTGGGGATGGAGAGGGACAAACAGTGATGGAGTGGCCTGTGGGAGCCTGTCAGATGGGTTTCCTGCAGGGTCTGGCCTTTGGGGCTGCCTCAGCTGCTGCCTTGGGCACCCCCTGCCCTGCCAGCAGCCAGAGCTCGCCTGGGCAGAGGGCAGCTGGTGCTGGGACAAAGCCAGCTCGTCGCGTGTCCCAAACCCATGGGGACTTCGTGTCCTTGGAACACCTCTGGCTGTAGCAGAGCCACATGCTGCCTTGTGCAGATGGACTGACAGCACAGCCTCACAAGCCTCCTCTTGGTGGGAAATGCAGCTAAATAATCCAACTTGTTACTTGTCCCTATCAGTCAGTGGGGACAGGAAAATGAACCATCCCAGGTTCACCGTACCTGCATCCCTAACCACATACCCAAGGCCCTCTAAAAATATCTGTAGAGGTGGAACAAAGTGGATTATGCAAGGAACCCTTCTTATACAGCAACTCTGAATATGCTGAACTGCTTGAGGAGAGCATCCCTGCTCTGTTCATCCCCAGTGAACCCCACACAGCCTCTTTTCCTGGGCATGTCCTGCCCGGTACAGAGTCTGAGCACCCCCACGCTGAGCTCAGAGTTTCTTTCCAGGGTGGGAGAAAAAGGCAGACCCTCCCCATGTGCCGTGGGTTGGTTCTAGGACTGCTTGCACAGGCAGGGCTGTGCCCACATTGTCAGGAAGCTGTGCAGGGAGATTTCTTGCTTTGGAAAAGGGGACAGGGACAAAGGCAAAAAATGCAGAAAGCTGCTGAAAATGTGACTCCTGGTTACCATGGCTGTAATCCTCCTCACAACACCACAATATTGCAGCTGAAAGAGAAAAAGAAGTGGTTCAAGGCAGCCAGGGGCTCTGCCATGGGGATTTCATGGGCTTCAGAGGACATATGGGGTGACAGCAGGTGTTTTGCAAGGGGCATCTCCAGGCAGGCACTGATTATGACAGTGCCCCTTCCCACAGATGTTTTGGGGCCCTGGCATGCCTGAATTTGGACCCCTTCTCCTTCCAAGGCATGAGTGCCCCGAGAGCAGGGACCACCCCACTGCATCCTCCACCCCTCCTTTTGGGCATCTCATCACGAAATGGACACGGTGGGAAGGCACTGCTGGAGGTCCTCTTGGGATTCAGATCACCAGCCCTTACCCTGTTTGCTCATCTCCTTCTAGTCAAAAATGAGATTATTCCCTTCAGCTACCAGAGGCTGAAAATAAAAATGAGTCAGATCTGATTTTGTATCACTGCAGCCAGACTTTCTGTGCTGTGCAGGGGAAACAAAGAAAGGTGAAATCCCTGTAGGGAAGGATTTGCAAAATTCTGCAGGAAATTGGTATTACAGATAATTGTTTCCTGCTGAGGGGATATAACAGAACTTTGCAGAAAAGCTGCCCTTTTCAGCAACATCCACTGCAGCATACCCAGGCACACAAGTCTGTCTCTAGCATAAATACGCTCTGTTGCACATTTTCCTCCTGCACCTGAAATTTAGTATTGGTTAATTCCACTGGGATTTCCTTTAAAAGAGACATCATAGTGTAGATGATAAACCTGTTACATTACAAATGAGGTGAAATGGTGGGTGCTTTGGCCTCCGGAACATCAAGACTTTGATTCTTAATGGAAGCTGTTGAGACTTACGAGTTGAAAATGTGAAGAGAAAATTATTGACTATCAGAACAGAATCCCTGCTCCTAGGCAGGTTCATGCCGCCAGAAGGCACTTTTTTTTTCACATTTGGCTGAGCATAAAAAAAGACAATTATGAGTAGCTGCTTCTTTGTATCTAATTCCCAGTATTTTGAGAGTATGTCCTTTTTTGTCCCTGTTGAAGGTACCACGTTAAAATAAGTCAGCATTAATAAAATAAATATGACAATTAAAGTAGTTCTAGCTTTTACCATTGTAGACTGTGATGGATATGCTTATATATATTAAAAAAAAAACAGTTTTTTCTCTAGGCCAAGAAACCATTGGTAGGCTACTCTGAGCTACAATAGTGTTAACAGTGGATGGGAGTGGGTCCTCAGACAAGCTCCTCTTTATTCTTCCACTGACCTTACCAAAGCAGAAAGATGGCACTCGCTGAATCAGATACTGCTGTCCATTGAATGAAGCCCTCTTGCTCAGCTGCCTCTGACAGCTCTAAATTTGAAGCAGCAGAAACTTTGACCAGACAAAAGAAAACTTCTGCTTATAATTATCACAAGACCAAAACCAAGAGCACTGTGACTGTTTTATTAATAGTGTGCTTTGCTGCTCCCAACCTTTGCAAAATCTGTGTATCTGGCTCTCCAAAAATATTGTTACTTGGACCTATTTCATATGGATCGTGAAGGATAAAGACATTCCTGAAAGCTCACTTGCCAGCTCTGCTGTTCTGCCAGCAGCAGTAATTTGAGAAGGAATCATGTTGCCTTTGAAATATGGATCACAGCATGGCTGGAGGATGGGGCCCAGCCAGACACACATGCATGGACATATCTACAGGAGATTCGTTTTCTGTCCCACAATAGCTCTCATCTTCCCTCTTCTGCTGCTCTGCAGCTTTCCTGCCGAGGACACGTGTAGGCAGAGAAGACACCAAATCTCGTCCTTGAAATCATTTCAGAAACATGCTTCCACATCAGGCTCTTCTCCTGATTGTGGGAAGAGGTGCCAACTGTAGAAGGCTGGAGCAGGAAGTGGCTCAGAACTCATGTTTTCCTTACACATCTCAGTAATAGCTTTTTGAAGAACTAGAGCATTTTTGCAGAACTGAAGGGTGCTGATGGCATCTGGTTTAACATGATAAACCTTGCTTGTCGTCCCAAATTTACTGGCTAGCAGATCAGCTCATCTGTTAGATAGGTATAGTGGCTCCCTGACATCATCAGGAGTGAATGTGTTACATCGATTAAGCCTTTTACAGCCCAGCTTGGATTTAGGAAAAGAGCAGTAACTGAAGTGCCTAATGAGAAAAACAGCTTGTGCATGTAGAGCCCTACCCGAGATATGTATTTGAAAAGTGCAAGTGTCTGTCACACAGAGCCCTAACTGCTTTATCAGACAAGAGAAACCTGGCAAAGCTCAATGGCAAGACATGTGAATGTGGTCAAGAGATGTCTGCCAGAGCACCCAAACATGGTGCAGCAAGGGATGCTGCCATCCCAAATAACCGGTTCCCAGCACTGGGAACTGTGTGCCTCAGTTTGTCATCTACTCAGAGCTTTCTTGGAAGTAAGTGGCTTTTTCAGGAGCAAGGTGAATAAGCTGTAGTGGAAGAGCAGCTATGCTCTTCCTCACTCCCTGTAAGTCACTGGAATTTCATAACCAGATTTCTGTAACTATTTTGAGCTCCGTCTTGAGAAAAAAGGCACATGGACAGATATACTCTGCAATGTAATAGAGGAGTTGGTTATTGGAGGAATTTTATACCTTGTTAGGAATGCCTTTACGCTATTCTTGTGCAGATTTATATTGATGGGTGGCAGTAGGAGTGGATTTGAACCTGGCATCCCATGACCCATCCAGTTTCCACACAAGCAGCAGATGCCAGACCTGACTCCACCCTTCCCTATCAGGCCACCAGTGGCAATAACAGAGATCACCCATTTTCTGTGAAGGGTATCTTCATCACCTCTACTGTGGACCCCCATTAGAGAGTGAGAGAAGAAGAGTGTTACATGGGAGAAACATACTTGAGCCAGGCTGATGGCTGCCTGCTCCCTCCTCAGCATAAAATCACATTTGTGCTGTTCTCTTCATGACCCTCTGGCTGCAAAGAGGTGACTATACCTGCTGGAAAGACCAGCACTGGCCACAGTTTGAGCAAGAGCAGCTGTGGTTGCTGAATTCAGAGCTCTGGCACATCCACAGAGCATCTGAGTATCCCAAACACAGCCACCTCCTCTGCAGGGCTGGACAGCACAGACACAGCAGGCAGGTTCTGGTGGCCAAGCCCAGTCACGATCACAGCACCTAGAGTCAACCTACTGCAGAAGTCCAGGTTTTTAAAGAGGTTCAGGTAAGGGGCGTACAAAAGGGGGAACCTAAGTCCTTAGGCAGCTGTGAATCACTGTCTTGGATTTAGGCACCTAAGTGCTTTTTTGGACTTCATCCCAAACACTTCATTGAGTGAGTGTTGCATTAACAACAGCCCAGTCATAGGATAAGCAGCAACAGAAATGCTCCAAGCTGCTATTTTAATGCATCCTCGAATGTGAACAAATGATCACTGCAGAAACAGCTGTACTGGGTTACGGTGTCATTGCCCCAAGCTGCTTCCTTCACTTGTACAAGGAAACGCCCCTCAGCAGAACTTCCTTCACTGCAAAACCATCAGCCCAGTGCAGTCCAGAAATCTATCGAGGCTAGAACCACTGACTTGGTGCTGAAATGGGCGTGCAGGTCCCACTATCCATACATCTGACTCTGCTGGAGGGGAAGGTGGATCCTGGTGGGTAAAGGAGGACAGCATCTTAAAGCAGTATTGTTATTTCCGTAGGGATTGTTTGCGTCTATTTTCAAATATGGAGTGACCACTTGTAAGGACCCGACAACTTCTACAGCTCGCTCTTCAGCTTCCCTTCTGAAATATATCAAGTACCTGCATGGTTAGTGGCGCTGCTCATGACCACTAAGTTCATGTTAAATAGAAGGACAACAGAGGCTCTTCTAGAAATGATGGGAATAAAAGATAGGGCTGTGTGTGCCATTTTTCACTTTAGGCAAGCATACTCTGACTTTGGAGGATACACGTTCAGGTGAACGCTGCCTGCAGGGCACAACAAAAGACAGAGCTGAAGTAAGAAGATTCAGTTCTATTTTAACTTTCCCCTTGGAGTGGATGCAGCTTGACTTCTCTGATGTAGGCTGCCTGGCTGCAAGTTGCACATACAGGGGAGGGTTTAATCTCCTTTCAAACAGCCGTTCATTCGGGGGCTGGCTGGCTGCTTTTCTCCCAGAGCACTCCAAAACAGCTTCAACAAAGGATCTCCTTCTAGGTTCAGGTCTTTGTCAGGTGAAGGCAGATCTTATGAGGTCTCACATGAAGACAGGGGAATGTGGGACCCCCAGAAGAGGGACTTGCCTGAGGGGGTGACTGGGTTTGGGCACAGTGGCAATGCAATTAAAGAGTGTGTGTGGTGTAAATGTCCCACAGCACCCTGGTCTTTAAACAGCCTGTCTCCTCTAAGGGATGCCTGCATGGTGCTTCTGTATCACAGTGCTGCAATGTGCCCAAATGTCAGGGGTGAAGCTTGATCCAGGGAAGGAAAGGATGTGATAAATAAGGCTTCAGTGGTGTCTGTTTCTCGTCTGAAGCAGAGAAAATATGGTGAGGTAGAGGTGTAATTTCCACTGACAAGTCTGGAAGTCCTTTAGTGAATTGGGGGCTGCATAAATTGTGCAGAAGGTGACCTCAGAACAAACCCACCTAGTAAAATGCACATGTATGCCTTTTGATTAATCTGGATGAGGCTCTGCCTAAAAAAATCTTCTATTATTTTGGTGCTTGGTTCCGTTTTCTCTCTGGTCCTGGCAGGAAGGAGAGAAATAGAAAAATTAAGTTTAACAAGGAAAGTCTTCTGGTAGGAGAGCTTGAATTTCTCTGCCTTCCAAGCAAGATTTTTTTGTAATATCAGTATAAACTTCTACAACATAACTAATAGATTTCAATGACTTTCAAATCCAACTGCAGTCCCTACAGACCTGCAAACCTTCATATTGCAGGCTGACATTCTGGTGTTGGTGCTGCAATCCTGTGCACAGTTGCTGTAACTTAAAAGGTTCTCAAGAAAAACTGTGTTTCCCTAATGCTGTTCAGATAAGTTCTTGGTACCAGTTCTTCTCCAAAAAATATCTCCTCTCCTATCTCTTCAAAAAGCAGTTCCAGTGGAGAGTAGATAAGAAATGGGGATGACATCAGTATCTGCAGAAATGCATGTAAAAGAGAGCAAATAAGGGTTAAATTCAAGACTAAAATATACATGCACAAGGCAAGTTTATTACTGTGGGGCTGAAACATATCCCCACTCACTCCATTGAACCTGTCTACAAGCAGGTAGAAAGGAAGGAAAGCAGCTTGGAAAGCTGGCTCTGTACAGCAGGGATGCTCTGCACAGCTGTATTTTTCTTTTTTTGGTTTTCTGCATGAAGCAGAGGTGGGTCTGTACCACCCCCACAGATAACAGCACACTCCCTGTGTGATTTCATAGCGTAGTCAGGCATTTGGAAAAGATGTTTCTATGAGGAATGGATTTGAGTCATAATCCTTTGACCCTGCGGCCCATCCGAGACAGCCGTGACATGTCACTGCTCCCTGATAAGGCTTCCCCTCGCCGCCTCTGCCGCTCCCGTGGCGGTGAGCTGCTCCGGGGGGGTGCACGGCCCTGGCCTCCCTCCAGAGCCCTGGGATCTGTGCAATCTCCAGTGTCAAGATGTGTTTGGATACGGAAAGCCGCGACACTCTGTTCTATATCAGATAGATAACAGGAGCATCCCCGCGCCCGAGGAGACAGATGCCTGGTGCTGGGTGTTGAGTGGCCAAGGCCTGCCCATCTGTGGGCTTTCTGCCTGCTCTTTAACCCTGCATGACAGTCACGTCTTCAAGGGGCTGGTTTTTGGAAGATAAACATAGCTTTTCTGGTTCAAAAATTACAAGTCATTCTCCTTTTTTTTTTTCTTTAAACAAGAAGGTCTGTAATTTCAGCTTTTTGGGTGAGGCTCTCTGTGGGAATGCACTGACACGAAGGGGTCTTGCAAACTCTTGCTGAACTTTTTGAGTGCTCCCATTACAAACAAGCCTTTCTTCACTCTTTGCCCTTGCTACTGTGCTCGAATTCTCTTACTAGAAAAACCTAAACAACCTACTGTAGATAGTTTTCTCCCCTTGATCTCATAAAACCAGCTCATGTAGATCCACTGGAGGGAGGCAATATTTCAGAAAGTGCAGTGCTGCCTTTTGAAACTAAACATTTGAAAACTTATGTTACCACAGCTAAAAGCTTAAATTGAGGAGTTAAATAGCTATTAATTCAGTCCTTGTGGACCTAATAGAAACTATGACAAAAAGCATTTATAAAAAGAGCCTTTTTATTGAGTATTAAAACACACAATTTCAAGAATGCTCTCCTGTCCTCTCCTCTCCCCTCCCCTCCCCGGGGGAACCTGCACTCCTCAGGGAAGGGCTCGCTGCAGAGGCTCTGGGATGAGTGGTACCAAAGTGTGGCGAGTGCTGGGGGAAGGACAGTCACTCAAAGGTGTTTATCTCCAGCCTCCTGAGGGCAAGCAGGAGGACTGTCATGGCAATGGCAGGCCCACAGCCCATGGCCACTGATCAGACTGCCTGTCCTGCTGCGTGCCCTTGCCACTGCACACAGGTGCCTCAGCACCTCTGAGCCTCTCTGTATGGCTGTGACTGGGGTTGGGAAAAGGGGGTAGCCTGCTCCAGGGCAGCTTTCATTTATCTTCCCAATAATTACAGTCTGACCAAAGTTTTGAAGAGTATAACCTTTCCAGACATTATTTCTTGATATTTACTCCTGTAGCTATAGGTTCTTCTGCCATCAGTATATATTTTCTTCTTTTCTTAATAAACCCCAGGGCTTCAGTTGCCTCTTAATAGCAGTGATTTCACAGCCTAGACATAGCAGTGTAAATAAATAAGAATCCTTTTATCTGTATTGTATTTGCCATCTTCCAGCTTATTGTTTATACATATATGCTCAGGAAAGGGAGGAGACATTCCCAAAAGGCTTCTCTGGTTTCTACATTACTTCACATACCTTTATCACTCCAGCCTTTGTGCTTCTCCTCCCCCAGGTTCTCCACTATTTCAGTCTATTCTCCCAAATAAAGACCTGCTCAGCACCCACTATGCATTTGCAAGTTAAATTATCTGTATTAGTAAGAATATGACTGCAGCTGTTTTGAAAATGAAGTTGATCCTTTTTTTTTCCCCCCCAAGTAAATTTGAAATTCATGTAATGAAAAAGGCAAAGAATTTTTAGCTAATGCCTGTGGGTAACCTCAGTTTGTTTTCAGTCTTCACTGTGAGTCCAACAGGTCAGTATCTGAATTTGACACAGTAAATCTGGAGTCACAGTAGGGTGGTGCTGAGCCGTAGCCAGACATTTGATGGGAGGACAGGGTGGAACCCACTGCTTGACTAGACCTGTGCTGGACATCAAACATGGCCCGGTGGCTGCTGAGCACTCACAAGGAAAGGCAAAGTGGGCATTTCCCCAGACGTCACCAACACGTTATGATAACTCATGAGATCTGACCAAAGGCTGCTCTTCTTTTAGCTTATTTGAAGTCTGTTTTCCTCATGCAATAGTCCACACAATGATGTTAATGGGATCCACAGTTCCTACTAATTTCATCTTACTACAGAAATCAATCTAAAACCCGTGCTTGGAAAAAGACCTTTTCCGAGCTGCACACCTCTCACTTCCCAGTGTCTGAGAGTCCCCTCCTTATCAAGTGAAGCTCACATCTCTCACAGGAATGCCTATGTGGCAGTCACACCTGAGCCTCCATGTGTAGCCTCATGGAGATGGATGGAGCTGCCATAATATCTGTATTGTACCACGCTGTACCCTGGTACATAATGCATCAAATCTGTAGTACTTTATTAAGTGAATGCAGGAATTAGTCTTCTCTGGAGTAGCAAGCATTCAAATTTTAAACTCAGAAAAGTAGGATAGATCCAACACCAACATCCTTTGCTGCTGCATAACTTTTCTTCTTTCATCTTCCCCTACCTTTGGGGGATCATTCTTCCTCCCCTCGACACCTTGCTGAGAGGCCAGCTGGAGCTTCTAATCCTTCTCAAGAGCTTTTCAGCTGAATGACTGTACAAATATTTTGGTCAAGAAACACCCCTGGCAAACAAGGCTTAACTGTTCTGCTCCTCAGCTGGGTGACAGGGGTAATTACTGTGATAACTTCCCATCTCTCTTGGGTGTTACGATGAGAAACTCATTAGTTATTTTCTGAGTACCCTGAGCCAAGTCCTTGAATAAAAGAGCTGTAAGGATTGTTTTAACAATATTTAGCACTTCAAAAGTTTTGGAAGCACTACCTAATTTTCCCAAATGTAAACCAGCTAAATTCTGCAGGGTAATTTGTGTGCCACACCCCTCAGCCTTTTCGTCGGTCTTCACAGTGTTCAGGAACTCACATGATATGGGTGTATGTTTCCTCTGTGTTCACTAGTCTTTTATTTTTAGCTTTTTTCCCCCCATTTTTTCCTCCCTCCAGCACACTTTCATGTCTCATACATTAGGACTTTAAGGTATATCTGACAGACATGATAGCTGAGTTCTTACACTTAAAGGAAAATAGTCTCTGTCAGTGCACTATTTCTGCTCCCCAGCAGCCTCTGGCCCAACACCTTGCACAGACACCAACTGCTGTGAATTAAATCATCTTTGCAGAATGGTCACCACCTGACATCGTGAACTATTTCCCTCTATTCAATACACACCCACCCCATCTGCTTTTTTGGGATGCCTAGGAAGCAATAAACCAGTTCAAGAAAAGAATCCCTGAATACTGAGTCAAAATACAGCTAAAGAAGCACCAGAGAACTGGCAAATGAAGACCTCTCTTCTCCATAGCAATGCTTAGTGTTTCCCTTGATGTAGCAATAAAATACCTGAAGTTTCTCTGTTCCAAGCTAAAAAGAGGTGCCAATTGCATAAACAGGTGATTACTGTCGAGATGGGCAATGTGAATTTTTTCCTGCAAAAAGGTAATAGCTATTTTGTTTATGACTAGCAGCTGTTCTAAGTAAGTTTAATATATCATGGCTGTAACATACCATATAGGACGGACAAGAGGAAAAAATAAGCAGGGCTTTAATAGGACATCTGTGGCTAGTTAGTTATGGTAAACTTCAGGTATGTGGTGATTTCAGCATATGTTCCTAAATATTTTCCCAGCAACTGGATCTAAGACAAAACCTGTTACAGTCTTTTGGGGAGTAATTAATGTACCTAGTTACTTCAAACCCCACCAAATTATGAAAAAATCTGCTTGATTTCACTGTAAAAAGCACTGATGAATGATCATCTCCAGAAATGAGGCTCCAAGCCTGCGACAAGTTCTGTAGGAATGGCAGGAGAGTTCTGGCCCTGAGCAGCGACACTGCTGATGGGACACAGAACATAAATAGAGGACTCCCAATCAGGGAGGCTCTGAGGCCAGAGGGAATTATAAAGGCATAAGCAGCAATAACTTGCATCGAGCAGAGCACAACTTCCCATTCGCTTGTCACAGTGATGACACGCTGCAGCACTGCTGCTGAAGAGTTGGCTAGTGTGCAGCATAACTCTATGTTTTTCCTTTCCTCTCCCCTGTAAATTAATTCGTCTGTATTTCCCCTATCTGGCCTGTCTTGCTCATGTCTGTGTGTTTCTGTTTTCCACAATTTCTGTCCATAATGGCCACTTGCAGGCCAGACTTGCAGACGCTGCTCTTCATCTCCCGAGGAGCGGAGTCCTGGTGTTCCCTGCTTGCCCAGGCACGCAGACCTGCTCTACCGTGTCCCACAGGATCCTGAACTGAACCTGCCTGCTGTGACACACGGGATGCTCTACTGCTTGCTGGGTTCATGCAGCCCCACTGTGCTCCTATCCAGATACCCAACTTTGTGCACACAACCACCGCTAGCTTTTGATCCATGGTTTCTTTGCCCTTCCCCTTGCAGGGGGACAATAATGGTTCTCTCCTCTGTTGCCCCATTGAGCCACCCTGCCCCATCACACTGATTTTTACCCATCTCAGGAGTCCTGCATGGCAGGACAGTGGTTTTAGTGCTCTTTTCTCTTCTGCAAACTCCATTTGTATGCTTCTCTCTCAGCCACATTTAGTTCTTTCAACCATTTCAAGGATGAAGCTCTAAACTCAAGAATGTCTGACTATGGTCCCCTTCTCTGGAAAGAGCCAGGAGAGGGAGATCTCCTCAGGCAGCTGCAGGACTGTGGGCTTTGCAGGGGAGCGAGGCTCCATCAGTTGTGCACATTGACCATCAAAAAGCAGAATTGCTTTCCTGCCTCCTCTGCTTTCTTTCATCTCTGCCCTTCTCCAGGCAGTCACAGTCTGCACTGCAGTAGCAACCTGAGACCACAACCCCGCTGATCCGAGCACTGGGCAAAGACAAAACAAGAAGCAACAGCTGCCCAAAGAACTTGCTCTCTAACAGGCAGAGGGCAAGATGCTGCAGGAGCAAAGGGAGCCCCTGAAAGCTGCACTGATGATGAGAAGCTCAGCCCTCAGACTTCCCAAATCACAGACTAATGGCTTCATGTGTTACACCAACCTTCTGGGCAATCCCCCTTAGACATGAACTGGGGCTGCCAGCCATCATTTGTTGTCAATTGTGAATACAGCCCAAGGCATCCCTCATATTGTCTCAAAAGTCGTGTTTGCTTTCTGGTGTCTGACAGTGGAGCTATGTTCAGCTCATGTCTTCAGGTTTTTCTCTGTAACAGGAGAGGCATGGAGCATGGGCACTGTTTTCTTTTTCTAGGAGCTTTTCCTCTGTTTTTTTTTTTTTAACTTTAAAGTCCTTTGACTTCACTGAGGGGAAATCGTCGGTGTCTGCAGGACTCCAGACAAATCTGCAGGAGTGCCTCCTTCCAAGGACTGCACCTCCCTTTGCAGCCCACAAAGTGCTCTCAGAAGAGATGTAGCAAAAATTAGCCCCAGGTGCAGAGAAGCAGCTCTGAGATGTGCTGCCCTCTGTGCTTTTATCATCCTCGCTACAGGCTGTGACATCATGAAGACAAAAAGATGTCCCTTCACTATGACATTGTTCAGTAAATGGTCCAATTTCAAATGGTCCAGTGGAATGGTCCAGCCTGTTCCCCCTCCCCGCCTCTTCCCATCCCCTAAATCCAGGGCCAAAGCAGCTTTCCCAACAGGGAGCCATGAGCTCCAGGAGCAAGGACCTCCTCTGTGTGGCACACCATGACTACCTAACCAGAGCAAAAGCTTTTGTCTGGGGAAGAAGGGTTATAAACAGGACTGCCTCCTACAGCCAAGGAGAACAAACAGCTCAGAGCTGCAGCCACGCAGATGAGAAAATCATTCTGGAAATTTTTTCTTACAACACAGAGGAGACAAGTATTTTAAAACCCCAGAACTCCCAATTTGCCTGTCAGAGTCAAGATATTTAAATAATAAACGGTAAGTTGTGGCAGTACAGCTTCCTTGATGGAAACCCTTGCTATCGTCACACCCACATGAAGCTGCTCTGTGAAAAACCTAAACCTGCTACTGATTGATTACTGTGTCAGCTACAAGGCTTTACCGTGGGAAAATACAGGTGTTTCCCAACCAGCAAAGCCACAAAGAACTTTGCATGCATCCTGCAGGGACAGGGTGCAAGGGGTCTTGCTCAGGGTCCCCCTGCTGCCAGTGGCATTGGTGGCTGCATCATGTGTCAGCTGCAGGCTCAGACTGTCACTGCTGGAAGACAAAAGGAGATGTCCGTAGAAAAGCAGGTCAATGACAATTACTCCCAGAGCCCTGTGAAACCGGGGCACCAGGAAACCTGTATTCAGTTCTGGGCTCTCCTGCAGACTTCTGCCGTGACCTTGGACTCATCATGTAACTTTACTGCCCTTGTTTTCTCACTATTAACTAGAGCACATATTGAATAGGACTCAATTTATGAACATGTGTAAAAGCGCTCTGATAGCCTGGGGTAAAAGTCAATTAAGACAGGGCAAGCAGTTGATGGGCCCAACCAATTACTAAAGTAAATGATTCACAAACATACTTTTTTTTGAGAGTGTCATTAAACCAAAACAGATTTGCAAATTATTCACCTGTTTCTAGAAGCTGAGTAAATAACGGGGAGGGGAGAGGTGGGGAAGCAGGCAACCAACAATGCCTCAAGAATGCTTGAAAACCGTGTTGAAGACAAGGTGCATGGCCGGGTGCCAGCAAGAAAAGCAAGTTTTGGAAAGGTCTGCTCTTGTCCCTCTCCATCCTTGATAGACCCATCTTCCTTTTCTGCAGATGTGCTAAGAAAGTCGATGTCTTTCATCGCAGCTGAGCCATGGGCTGTGCTGAGCTGCGGCGAGAGAGAGGGCAGGAGCTGCCCGTTCAACTTTCCGGAGCAAAGCCCCGGCCTCTCGCAGCGCCGCTGCCCCCGGAGCCGCC
>VWZT01015363.1:865647-892817 GCA_013397055.1 Pachycephala philippinensis
GGCTTTTTATTGGCATGGACTCTACATGTTAAGTTTCTCCAGCGCATGTCTTTAAGTGAACACACGATGTAACTGTTCTAAGTAGCCAGTCTGATTCACAGAGTCAAGACATTAAATCTTGGCTAGTGACAATGAGAATTGTGTCCTGCTGAAAAGTATTCAACTGCACTTCTTTGCGTGAGCTGAAGCAGTTTCTCATTGTTACTTCAGAAGTTCCGATTCTGCCCAGAATGGCTGTTGCTTTTTGTGGGTAACAGACACATGGTAAATAGCAACCTTCCGGCTTCAAACTAAACAATATCAGATTAATGACAGAGAAGGTTTCTACGGATCAGAGATGCAGCCACTTGCAGAGCCTTAATTTGTGCCAGCACTTGGTTTGTAATCACAGAGGCTAGATCTGCCCTACCCTACTATGCTGTGCAGTTCTTCACTCACCATGGTACCACTTGGAGGAAAAAGTGTGGTCCTGCCAGCTATTCCCTTTTCCAAGGATGCTTAGGGCAGCAGGAGCAGGAGGAAGTTGAGGCAGACTGCTGCCTTGGGGTAGAGATGCGGGGCATGGCTGTGCCCCTCAAGGCACGGTCATCTCTAAGCTGCACCACCAGAGCACATTAGAATACCAACTAAAAGACCAATTTAGTCTGTCATTTCAAAGGCTGGGCTCTTCTGCATCCTCCCTTCCTATGCTGATGTTCAGTATTTCTCCGTGCTGCAACATGTATTTGCCAGCTTTTGGAAAAGACGGATCTTTCAGGGTCTGCCAGGCTGTGTGTATCAACTGGCATATTACAGTACTATATTGTTCTTTAGATGCATAACTTCACTGGCCTCTTATGACCTAAAAAGCACACAGAAAATAAACAAGGGCATATTGTTCAGTGGGAAGGATGCAGAAAGTTCTTCTATGTTAGCTGTTAGTTAGGGAAACATTACTTTTAAGTGTTTCTCCTGATTGTTGGAGGAATGACATGGCACATGTGAGCTTGTTTTTTGCCAAGCAAGCTCTGTTTGGAAGGTGAGGCATTTCTGAACTTCTTGGTCACCTTGGAACTAGTTACGAGTGCATAGCAAAGTCCTGCCCAAATCTTCTCTTCTAATTAATTTGGCCAGAGGCCATCCTAATTAACCTTGAGGGAGTTCAGGGGTGGGAGAGCTTGGTATGAAACAATTGTTCTCTTGTAATTTGCTGTTCACAATGTGTTGACCAAGCCACGAGCTGCATCTCTCAAATCCTCTGGGTCTCTTGCTGAAGCCATTACACCAGTTTATTTGTTTGTTAACAGATGTTGTTTTCTAATCCTTGAGTGGAAAGGGTTATCTTACTTTCTGCAACCTTGCTATTGTGCTTTGTTCCAAGGGCCAGTGGATTTGGGCTTGCTGGGGAAACTTACTCACCAGTTCCAGCTGTGAAGGAAGGGGTTGGTCAGCCTTTCAGCAGTCCTGATGCGATTGTTAAGGTCTCTGTGTGAACTGATGGCATCTTTTCACATCTACCTAGAAATAACCCTCAGTTCTTCTGGTATTGGCAGTGCCTGCAGGGAACAGAAAGCCGCAGGAGCCTCTTTGCCCAAGTGTATTACAGTTAGGATATTAATGGAATTTGTCAGCCATAACTTGGACTGTCTCAAATGGTGAAGCAAGGGAAAAAATCTGAGCTAGTCGAAAAAAGGAAAAAAAAGTTAAAGGCTGGATTCTGCTTTTTGAAAATGCTGATGGCACCCTGCAAGTCACGAAGAGTGTGATGAAGGAGGAAAAATGAACAGCTGTTTCTGAAACTTCAGGATGGTCCATCTTCCTCCTTGTGATGAAGACTACTCACCTTGTTGGTCCAGGGGCTTATCTGTTCTCAGGAACTGGGTCACCCTTCACCAGCCTGGGCTTACCTTACTGGTGGGCAGCCCTGCCCAGCACACAGAGTGCCTCCGCAGCACAGCATTGCTTGTGTGTAGCCTTCTCAAGCATCTGTCTAGTTTTTTTCTATGCTAATGCATAAAAATTCTACTTTGGCCTTTATTTTCTGGTGGAGCGAGGGGTCGGGGGGAAATCCTGCTGAGACTACCAGTCAGGACACACAGATCCAAGAAAGAAAGATCAAAGGCATCTGTAATACAGGAAGAAGCAGAGGGTCAATCCGGAAGAGAGGGCATTTGATTATACGTGCAAGGGTAATATAAAAGGGATAACACACAGGAGAGGATGGTAGTGTCTGAAAATGAGTAAACAAACACATGTGTAAGACTACGCTGAGAATTTATTTACTCCAGAAGACACAATCCTTATCTCTTTGAAAGGAGAGAAGACCACACCAACCTTGGAATGCTTCTGCTCCCAGCCACATTTGTGAGCAGGAGAAAGCGTTTGTTTATGGATCCCTCCTCTGTGAGTCCTGGCCTGATGGGCCGGCCTGTCCTGCTGTGATTAGTAGGATGCTAATGTGTGTAATCCTTTTGATCACAGAGCCCAGGCTCTATAAGTCATGTCACTGTCACCTCAAAGAAGTTCAGCTGTGTGATAGATGCCTTATTAAAAAATTTTGCTTTGAAAGATTTAATACAGTTATTATTGAGATCCTTTTTTCCTTTTTTTTTTTCTTTGTCTTGTACAGATGGAGAGCTTTTCTATTAAAAAAATACAAACAATAATACTTATTCATGGAGTCCTAAAGTGGGAGTAGCTTGTTAGGACTTTGCCCATAGGTACTTTAGGTGGGATGATTAGCCCATAATATCTGGATTTTAAGATGTGAGCAACAAATGTGATTCCCTGTGCTTTGTTCCACCAGAGTGGACTGCTCCATACAAAACTGTAAACAGCATGGAAACATTCATCTGGTCCTAAAAAGTATCCTCTTCTGCAGTTCCTTTTTGGAAGGGAAAGAGTTGACTAATTACGCTCTGTGTAATAAATGTACTATTTTGTTCTCCTGTTGTGACAGACAAAAGCTGTCATTTGAGGAAATACACCATATGCTGCCAATTGGTGTAAGGACTGGTTATATCTGGAGCACAGAGTATCAGTGAGTGCTCTTTAACAATTGCTCCTTCTCTGAAAAATATCTGGACCAGTTTCAGTGAACTAATGTGCTGGTCTATCATCAGTGAAAGCAAGCTGTTGACATTTTGAAAACCAGCTAATACAAACAGTGGTATCTGTGCATGCTTGGACGTATCCTCTCTCCCTGTTACGCGTTTACTTCTATTTGGATGCTTATGAGCCTCAGCGTATCAGTGCTCAGTCAGGGCTGCATTGGTCCATGGTGAATTTAAAAATCAAACTTATTTCAGATACCAACTCCCATCCATGCACAGTCAGACATGTTTTTCAGCGTCGTGTGAACCCAATAGTCAAACACCCACATTACTTAAAAAAAAAAATCTGTCTCACTACCATTTTTTCTTGATGAATGTAAGAAAGCAGAGTCTGAAACCTCCTAACAAATGGCAGCACCTGGAGAGCAGCCATCACTTGTTGAGATCTGCCCAGGAGATGCTCTGCACTCTCTCTCTCATGCCATGGTGGGTTTGCAGATGCATCTGCACTGGTGAGATACAAGACAGGAATAACTACCTTCTGAGAGTTAAATAAACTCTTTAACTTGCTCTCTCATCCTCCCCACTTCCTAATTTTATTGGAGACATGTTGTATCATTAATTTGTTCTCTGGCACAGTTCCTCCAGGATTTCAGCAAGGTCTTTTTGCTCAAAGAATGCAAAGAAGATGTGAGCTGTAATTTTCACTGTCTGTGAATCTCTGTGTTAGAGAAAAAATGTGAACTCTCCTGCCCACAGGTAATGACAGTTAAACACAAAAATTCACGTATTTCTTTTTAATTTCTTTGAGGTGAATGGGAGGGACTGGCCTGGGAAGACATGCAGAGCCAACATAAAGTTGGCTTATCTTCCAGCAATGTCTTTGGCATGTCTTCCTCCCATGTAGTCTGCAGAGACGATTATGCATGTAGCACTAGCGGCTTTGAAGCCTTCAGTACAGCACTGACTGTAATGGGAACTTTGTTGAAGCTTTGCCTGGTGTGTATCTGTGATCTGATAAGAGTCCTTTTTTCAGGACCCCATTCCGGTGCCTCTGCTCAGCTCATCTGCTGCCTCTTCTCTGCTCAGGAGCCTTCAAACCACAGTGTGTGTTTTGTGTCTCAGCCTCCCTATCCCTCCCATCCCTGGAGGAGAGGCAAAGTTTCTTTTTCTACCCCTGTGCCAGACCTGCTCCCCCTTAGCACTCCCCTCACTCTTCCCTGCAACACAGAGATGTCAGGAAAGGAGGGTGCAGGGAGAGTTGTAGCTGGGGGGACTGGGGATGGAGGGGAAAGCCACCTTGTATTTGAGGTGAGGTGGCTATTTTTAACACTGAGAGACTTGTATTTAAGAGTTTTGATTTTCTTGGAAATGTGTGGGGCAGGCCAACAAAACAATAAATCTGGGGGGGGGGTGCAGGTAGAGGAAGAATGTTAAAAAGTTTAGTTTCCATCCCAAATCCCTTGTTTCTGAGACAGGATTGCTTCACTGCACCATTTCTGATAGATTTTCATTTAGTTTGCTCTTGAAAACTTGTACTGATTCACAGCCTGCCAGCATAAACAGTGGATAACTATCATTATGGCTAGACAGTTCCTCCTAATAGCTAATCTAAATCATGCTTGCTGCCTCCTAAGTCAGTCCCTTTGGTTATCCACATCCATGGGGAGTAGGACAAGATTATCGCTGCCTTTTAGCAGCCTGACATATTTAAAACTTATTGTCATCCCTCATTCTCTCACCCTCATTCCCCCACACTTTTCTTCCAACTAAACAAGCCCACTTCTTGTACCCTCTTCTCTAGGGGTCACACTTGGCTAAATTTTTAGCATTCCTGTGAGCATCTTGCTTGAGGTAGGGCCCAAACTGGATATAGGGCTGAGAGGAGTAAAGAGCCTGATGTGTGATGCTCCTCTAGATATATCTCCAAGCTTATTCACCTGTGTGTACCAAGCCCTGCACTGCTCTTGCCATGAAACCATAGAACTGTTAAGGCTGGAAAAGGTCCCTAAGATCATTGAGTCAAATGATGTCTTTCCTCTGGCTCTAGCCCCAGAGACTCTTTTTCTGTACACTCCATTTTGTACTTTTGTATGACATCCTTCTTCAACATGTTTTTTTACACCTGCCTCTATTGAATCTCAGTCATTCATTTCAGAATGGGTCTCTGATTTATTAAGATTTTATTCTAATTTTAATCCCTGAAAATGCTCACAGCATTCCCTAGAGATTTGTAATTGTAATCTTCCTCCTAATTTACAAGTCATTAATGGAAATGCTGAATAGAGCAAGACCCCAGGCACAGCCCTTATGTGTCTTTTCAGGTTGACATTGGACTTAGCAGTATTCCTTGAGTACAGATTTGATGCATTTATATGCCTGCCTACAGTAAATTATACCTCAATTGTATTCACCTGGTTTGCATATAAGGCTATCACATGCATTCATCAAAGCTTTCCTCATTCCAACGTGTGACTTCTGCTGTTTTTTCCTCCCTAGTCACTATGCTCCCAGCTCCATCAAAGAAGAAAATTAAATAGATTAGGCTTAATTTGTTCTTGACAAGTCTGTATTTTCTGTTTTCTCATGACTTTATCATGTGGGAGCGGATGCAGCTGCAGTGCAGGGCGGCAAGCAGGGAGATGGAAACTCTTCTTGGATCGCACACTTGCTCCCTCCTGCTCCACGATAAATCAACACTTGTTATAAGTATTTACAAGTGGATTGAATAATAATTTTTCTGATTTGATATCAAAGCAAGGCTGTTTGGTCTATGATACCCCAGATCTGTCTCCTTCCCCCTTTTGTTTGAAGTTAGATAATATGTTTGCCCTTCACTCATCCTTTGAGAATTTCTAGAACGTATTTACTCATGGCTTGGAGGCAGCCCTGACTAGTTCCCTACTCCTTCCTTACTCCTAGCCTCTGCTTAATTGAACCCTGCCGAGCTGAATACATCCAACTTGCATTAATATTCTCCAATCCCTTTCTCCTGTGTTCTAGAGTATCTTTGCATTAAATATCTAACATTTGATCATAGTGAACATTATTGTTGAAGGCTCTTCAAGCACATGAATTTTATCTTTCCTGATGGAGCGTGTGTCTGCAAGTCAGTGGTGCTGGTTGTTTCTGTAGCAGAGGGCAGGGGCATGGCACTCTGGGGTGGCTGCATGCACATCAGCACTGCAGCCAGCTGGTTACAGTGCCATCTGACTCTATTGTCCCCCAAAAGTTGAAATTAGCAAGGTAAAAGCCTTGTTTAATGTGCTTTTGATAGGCTGTTTTATATGCACACATGCAAAACCAGAGTGAGAAAACAGGAGCAATTAAAATGTCCAAAGCCTTAGATATTCTCCTGGGATGTAGCTTAGGGTTATATTTAGACAGAGCAAGTAGCACCATCTAGTATTAAAACAACCATAAGAACCTGTTTTCCATTGCTGTAGTCTGTCAGGCTTTTATCACTTGATCTGAGACTTTCAGGTTGTGTCTCTCTCTCAGGCTAAGTTTATTTTAATATTGTCAGCTAAACCAATTCAACCATTTCCAAGAAAAACTAGGGGGGAGGAGAGAAGGAATATTGTTTTGCCCACATTAGAAAGGGGAAAGAAAATAAATCCTCCAGCTTTTTGATTGAGAGCTGCAGTGCCATCATGTTCAGGAACAGGATCTATGGTGACAAGGCTTGGAGACATCTGTGCGTGTTCTTGGCAGACTCGTCTCTGTTTCGAGCTATTCTGTTTTCTGAAGACTCTTCTCCCCCGTCCATCAGCACGGCCCAGCCTCTGGTGCTGAGCAGCCCACTTGTGACCCAGCCCTGTGCTCATGCCCTAACCGCTCCAAGGGATGTGCCAGCAGAGCGTGCTTGTGTAACGCCGGCCCAGGGCTGTGCTGCCCAGTGGGATCATCCCTGCAATGACAGCTCCTGCTTCTTCCAGGTGTAGGTGAGATGGGGTCCCAAATCTGGGAGCAGAGAGCAGGAATGGAGGTGCTCCTGCTGGAAGTGTAGGCAGGACAGTAGGTGTTCATCAGGAGAGGAAGGAAGAAATTGGGGTGACAGATGCAAACTGAGGACTGGCCAGCAGAAGCTGTGAGGGCTGCAGGAGGAAGGACAGGCTGACTGCCACAGTGGTGGGCTGTGTGGGAAAAGTGGCTGAACTGGTGGGACCAGGAGACAGAAGGGCAGGGAAGGGATGCTGGAGGAGAGGGGAAAGACGGCAAGAAGGATTGGTGAGTGTGGGACAGGGGAAATGAAGGCACTGGGGTACATGGTGGTGAGGAGTTACCAAGGGTGGGGGGGATATGGGGCTTCCTGGACAAAAGTGTTGGTGTCGGATTAGGTGGGCAGAGGAATGGAGGAACATGAAAAGCACAGTACACAAATTACTGCAACCAGTTTTTTCGGCTCATCCCACATCTTCATTGTGTGGACGGCTATTTGCCACACTTAGGTTGATGTGCCAAGGCACTAGGTTCTTGCAGCAGTTGCTTTGAATATACCTAGTTCACTTTTAAAGCTAAGTCCTTCAAAAAATCAGGTTGTAAGCACTTCAGACTGGATGCCTAGTGTGGAGAGGGTTGTTTTCACTTTAGTCTGTCTGCATAAATACTTCTGTCTGGCACATGTCTGATATGAAATGGGAATAATGTCACCCAGACGTGAGTGAAGATAAGCTAGTTTAATGTGTGACCCATCTAGATAATACGCTTTGTAATTCATATGCCTCTTAGTAACTATGTCTTCAGAACAGTGTTTGAATAGCTGCTGCAGAGACAGCCCAGGAAGAACTAGCATCACCTAGCCTGCACACAAATCAAGGCAGGAGTCCTGCAGAATTCAGTAGCCTCAAGTCATGTAATTGGAGACTGCAGCAAATTGTGTCAATGCAGAGTTCCTTGATTTTGGCAATTCTTGATGTTGTATGCTTCGTTTTGCAGTATGAATCATTTTCCTTCGATGTTTCTTTCCTTGAAAGTTGTACAAAATCTTTTACATTATTGTTATAAATAGTTCTGCAGGTATAAATAGAGGTAAGCAGGGCAAATCACACACAAGAAGGACTTTGGGAGTTGTATTCATCCAGTTAAAGGGTTGACACCTTCCCCTTTATTTCAAGTAGCAGAGGGCAGGAGAGATATTACAGAGGGCAGCCAGGGCCAAATCCTCTGTCACTTCTGGTCTCCCACCCAATCTGTGGCTGCTGTGCTGAGACACTCTCTGGAACTTCGGCTAAAGGAAGGAGCCTGCCAAGGGGCTGCTCAGAGCACCGTGAAGGGAGGATTCAATGCCATGCAAGTCATTTCAGAGCATGGAGGTAAGACTTGCTTCTGCCACTGCTGCAAATGTTGGCATTCATCATCACTGGTACTGGTCATCATACAGATGGTGGTGGTACCCCCCCAAAATAACAAGGTTTGGGAACCCCTGCTTGGGAACTACAGACAAAGGCAGATCATAAATAGAAAACAGTGTGTTTCCCCCACTGAGAATGAGTTCCAGAAGCAGCTCAGAGGAAACTAGCACCAAATTTCTTCATGGTGTTTCTCAGGAGTGCTTTGGGCTTTTCTCAGGCCAGAGGTGAGATCCGTGCTCATGGACGGAGCACCCCAAGGTGAGGTGCTCTGATGACGTTTCCATCTGGTGATCCCATTGTGTCCTGCTTGCCCAGGCTGTGGGTCTCCATTGTGTCTGTCTGCATGGGGGCTGATGCTGATTTCCGCTGTTCACGCTTGTTTCTTTGCATCTGAGAGTGCTGTTGAGAAGTTTCCAGAGAAAAGCTTGGCCACTGTTTCCAACGTAATGCGGAGTTGTACCGGCTGCCGGGGACAAGTCGGAAACGCTGGCAAGATAGCAGGCATCCTCAGGAAGCAAACCCTACCAGAAAGCACTGATGTCATTGGCAAACAAAACACGAGGGCTAGAAAAACAAACTTTTTTGCAGCGTTGTTGATATTCTCTCAAATTAGAAGCTCTGCACAGCCGTTACTCTGCGGTCCAGTCTGACAGATTATTTACATGACAATGATGCAGCAATGGTTTTGTTACTCCTGCCAATCCAATTCCTTTGATTTTATTATTTAGATTTATTTATCTAAGTGGGGGTGGGGGCGAGTGTCCCGGAACTCTAGCCAGATACAGAAAGCTGGCCAGCATCCTTGCAGGTGATGGGTGCTGACATGGTTGATGTCCTGCAGGCTTTGATCAGGCAGGACCTCCGGCTTCCCTGTCCCTGATCAGGTCTGATGCAGGAGATGCTACTTCCCCATGACTTCTGCACAGCCCTTCGAGGCTGTGTCCTGACAATGTCCCAGCTAGTGGCCACCTGCCACCACTGCTACTGGCTCCTTGGAGCTTGTGCCATGAGCATGGAGCAGGCTTCTCCCCCTTGGTTGTTCCACTGCGGTGTTGTGATGGGCATAGTGGTAGCATCCTTCTCCCAGATGGGCCTCCCCACCACATGGAACACCATGGGGTTTCCCCTTCTACGCATGGTGAGTTTGCAGAGCAGGAGGAGACAGTCATACCAGTTCCTCATGGCACACTTCCACTTGTTGCTCCTCACCAAAAGAAGGATCAGAGTAAACCCCATGGGCTGGAGGTTTCTCACCCACTCACCTTTGCCTCTCTGATGGCTGCAGTGGGCGGCAGAGAGGGGGTTAAGCTCTGCTCCAAGCCAGCCCGATAATAGCAGGAAAAGCACATTTCTTCCTTGCACCTGTGAGCACTTCGATGGGCTTTCTGCTGTTTATGGTAGTCACATTGGATCTTTATCTTGTTAGAAGCTGAACATTTCTAGCAGCCAGCTGTTCCCTTTGCTCTGCTCATACCTGGCTCCTTGCACAGTCCGTGCAGGGGGTGGATGGAAAATCAGCTTTTTAGGTCAGCATTCAAAAATAACGCACAAAGCCTTCCCTTCCTTCCATGAGGGAAGGGTCTCCCACTGCTCCCTGCTTTCTGCCTGCTTTGACTTACTTCTGGCTCGCCTACTCAGAGCTCTTACTGGGAATTTGGAGTTTGTTCTAGCAACGGCTAATATCTTCAGCACAGAGCTTATTTCTCTGTTTTTAAAGGGTGTGTTACATGTGTGAAAAGGGAGGAGATTCATTAAGCTCTAGGGAGAAACCGGTTTAGGTGTTCAGGAGGTTCTCAGGCTGGAAAGCCACTTCTGCAGTGTTCCAGGTTAAATTGTGGCTCTGCATAAAAATCGTGCCTGTTTTTCTACACTGTGAGCTCTCCTTGGGCGAGTGCCGTGGCCACTGTGGGCAGCACAGCACAGCGCAGAGGCAGCTGCACAGCGCAGAGGGTCCCTGCATGCCCAGGAGCTGTGCACCAGGCTGGCCCAGAGCAGCTGGCCAGACCGGCTCCACAGCTGGCGCAGCATCCAGGAGACAAGGCGGGACAGAAAACAGGCAAAAAGTGGCCGTAACACGTAGAGAGTGCTGCAGCATAGAAACTGCTTTATGTAGTAAGCCAAACCATCCACTTCTGTGTATATGTAGCCCTGAGATTTAGTACTAGTAAACGCACAGCAGCCATCTCAGTAGTTGCTCCATTTCAAGTAAATCCTTGTGAACAGTAGTGAACAGACTTCCCCTTTTCTTCGTGGCCAAGAAGAGCATTAGAGACCAGCGTATAAAATGCACTTATTATGGTCTTTGCAGAGACAGTCTCCTTTTAAGCAGCTGCCAGTGCAGGGCTCATGATCTTCAGGTGGACCTGCTACTAAGAACACGCAGTACTCACTAGACATGTTAAATGAACTCTTCATGCAGGGACAATCATCTTGTATTTTATATTTTACATAAATCTATTTCTGTGTATTTTACCTTTTTATCCACCCTTTAAAAAATTCTTTCTTTTGGTAACACTGTTCAAACAGGGAGGAATGTTATCAGGATGGGTCCATTGTTCTGTACAACCTTTGGAACAGAACATTACCTTCCACACATTTTAAACCTCTGGAAAGATGGGTATTCTATAATTGCCATAATAAGCTGTGAGAGTGGTATAGACAATAGAGGCTGTTTTCAGCCAACTAATTCAGTTTGCTGAAGCTTTGCTCTAGTCAGTGCAGAACTGAGGACTGTCACTGGGGAAGAAAAATCTTGACCATCCTGTCTTGGAAATCCTTGAGACAACACACATGGACATCACGTGTTGTTTCCAGTCACATTAGACGGTGGAAGTGTGCTGTAAAAACAGCATACTTGAAATCTTAGGTTTTGTGTTATTCTAGCTGAGGATTGCAGCAGGCCAATGCAGGGAGAAAAGAAAGTAATCTGTAAAAAGGACTGTTAAGCTGGGGTATTGCATGATTCGTTTTTGTTCTTATGCATATTTTGTCCTTGTTCATGTGAATGGTTTTTTTAATTGGAATATGCAGAGCTGTAGGGAGAGGCTTATTGCTCTGTAATCCACCCCCTCCTCCCGCAGCAACTTAAAACATAATACAGAGCACACCTCTCCATGACTGGAGAAAAATAGTTTTCCAAGGAAATGCCTGCCCAAGTTGTGGGCTTACCTCCAGTGCAAAGTTTTTATTTTGAGATCGCATTAGTGAAATCTGAAAGCAGCAATCACCAGTGAATTCTTGAGTGAAAGGGACTGAGTCAGCAGCAGCAGCAGCACAGCATCTGCTGCTTGGCTGAGTGCAGGGAGGTGTATTGTCTAGGGAAGGACAGCACATGAATCATCAGCATCTGCATGCACATTGCTTCATGTATTTTATTAAAAGGGTAGAAAAGTGAGTCCAGGGGATGAGACTCATAGCTTCAGTAGCCTACCGGCTGATCAAAAATATCTTTCCTTGTCTAAAGCGGCCTTCTGCTTGTTTTTGGTTTTGTTTTGTAGTGATGGGTCCAGCTGGAAAGAGCTTTCTGATGGCACAGCTGTGAGTGAAACCAGCACAACATGTTCAGTGTCGAAGACCTTCTGATTTCTCATGGATACAAATTGTCGAAAAATCCCCCTGTTTCATATGAGAACAGATATGATGGATACCGGCATGAAATCACAGGGAACAGATCTGCTCAGAGAACAGCACTGAATGGGATTGAAGCAGAATCCAGAGCTGGGGCCTACAGCAAGAAACCTCTGGTGAAAACCAGCTCGAGCAGCACTGAAAGCAGCCATGGGAGCCAAGGGAGGAAAGCAGGTCCTGGTTACCACCATGACCTTCAGGGTTTGTCCACTTTTCATACTTCAGAAGGGGGGTAAGTTTCAGCATCATGCCATGGCTTTGCTTTCTCTTTCTTTTGTTCTTGACAGATAACTAATCACGACTCTAACCCTTAACACCATCTTCCTGTGATCCTTTCCTGCTCCCATCCTAGTAACCATTTCTGTTCACTGGATGTCCACATCCAGTGACACATCCATTCACCTTCTGCTAGAGAAAGGCCTTTGGGAATAGTGGGATAATGGGAAGTGGCTGAGTGTGGGAAAATACGTTTTACTAATGTGGTCTGTATCAGAAAGGCCTTTCTGATGGACTTAGGAAAGCTTAGTCCTAACACGGGGAAGAAAGGGGGAAAAAGGTCTTACTTTTCTTCAGTTTTAAAAAGCTGCACCCAGCTTCTTCTGCCACATACACACCCCAGGTTTTACTGTGGATGCAGCCACGTGCAGCTCTTGGTGGTGTTCCTACACGCACTGAGGACTTGCTTGTTCTCCTAAGGCTACTCTTCTGGAGTAAGTATGAGAAGGTGCCTGTGCACTTCTATTTTAAAACAGCTCCAAGCCAATGGAAGCTCTTGTTGTCTCTCCATAAAACGTGCTTGTACAACCATGGCTTGCTCAACTCTGAGTACGTGCACACCGGGGCTGGGGCCGGCTGGGCAGGAAGAGCTGTGTGTACACACTGACGCTCGGCCATTGTTCTGCAGCTATTTGAGTGCTGCAGATGAACAAAGGAAAGGGGCTCGAGCAGGACTGGAAGCCAGCCCAAGTATGATGACAGTTTACAAGGAAAAGCCCCTTCCTCCTGCCGAGTGGGCTTGAAACTGAAAGCAGGGCAAAACACTGTCACCTTGGGAGCTTGTCCTCTTACAAAGACCTTCAGTAACGTGGCAAAGCCATGTGTCCCCTTACTGCTGGGCTCGTCTGCTCTTTCCCTTCGCATCTCTTCCCCTTGCAAGCCTGTTTGCCTGGAGCAGGAATGGCTGCTGGTTGCCAGCTAGGATAATGGGCAGGAAGAGATGTGAGCCCTCTAAAGCAGTCATAGGGCAGCAAGTCCTGGTGAAGGTCTCCAGGTGGAACCATCCATTCTAGAGAAGGAAGGACAGAACACAGATGTAATGGTAATTGGGAGGATCCTTCCTAGTGTGTTTTGGATGAAGTAAACTGGACAGCAGAAGAAGTGAGGAAAGATACTGAAAAAGAATGAAAGGGAAGAAGGTTTTGAAGTAGGGGAAGAGAGCGTGCAGTGGTGCTGAGGAAGCTGGCACTGAGTTTACAGTGTGGAGAAATACTGGTGTGAAGATCTGGCTGTGCAAGGCTGGAAGGTGCCACAGCAGTGCTGCTCCTGCACCCTGTCAGTCAGAGCCTGAGTGGACGCACAGGGGTTTGGGAGGGCTGCTGCCTCCCTGCTTCCTGCTCCTCTGGATGCATCTGCAGGGGCTCACACATCTGCCCCACATCCTGGATATGGCAGAGATATCTGTAATTGCTGGCCTTGGCTAAATACAAAACAGTGCTCTCTAACAGTTTAAACATCTCTTTCTAAATGCAAGGGGTGGGACCTGCCAGTCTACAGCATAGTTAAATATTATGTCCTGGTTTTTAAAAGTGCCTTTTCCACATAAAATAGGGAACACAACCCTAGAAATGGCTTTGTCACACTTTCATAAACATAGAAATATTTCCTTGCTATTATTGTTACAGCAAACTCTGATTCCCAGTGAGCCTACTGGGAACTCTCACAGCACTAGCAACTGGGAAAACCTTTGTATCACCCCTTCCTTGCCATATCTGGGAGTATGGCATGCCTCCAGTGTGGAGTGTGACACAGCCGTGGCCCGGCTGGTCCAGGCAGGGAGGAAGGAGCTCTCCGGGCCAGATCCAGGGAAGTCGCAGCTGCAGCACCGCAACACCTGTGTGTCCTGAGCCCCACATGACAGTCCCCCTCCAGATCCAAGGCTGCTGTGTGCGTGTGAGCTGCTCTAAAACTGAAGAGAAGATACCTGTGATGGCCTGGTTTGGAGTGCCTGGGCCTCTGACAGGTGGGCCGTGGTGAACTCCACCAGACATTTTGAAATTACTGCCTGGTTTCTGGACCGCTGTGGGAAATTGGCTTCTGGTTCCCGGGGTGGGAAAGTACTGCACACTGCAGAGACCTGGGGACAATTTGGGCCCAAAGAGGAGATGACCACCCAGCAAGATACTCTCTGGGCATCACAGGCTTTCTGCCACCATTTCCTGGTGGTGCTTTCCCAGTCAGCACAGAGCAGGAGAGGGCCTGAACAGGCTGTGTGTGTCCTTCACAGATGGTGACAGCTCCACAACAACTCAGAGCATGTCTCAGGCTCCTTCTTCAGGAAATTATCTACACCATACTCTTGTTTACACAACTGATGTAGAAGAGCTAATCAGCTCCCATACATCATGGAAGTGAGGGATGTTGCCAGCCTCGTGGCTGCCTTTGCAGGCAGGTTTGCAGGGCTCAGGGTGTTTTGTGATGGCAGGAGATGATGCTGTTGTCTCTGCTTATTAAGGTTGTTCTGCTAATCAAACCTTGCTGAGGCAGGTGGAGGCTTCATAGCCGCTGCTCCTGCTGCTTGTGAGGGGAGAGTGGAATGGGGAAATGGTGTTTGGCTCCATCCTGTTGTTCTTTAGGCAAAGTGTGAAAGAGCAGATGGTGGGGAGGGCTGTCCTGGCTGTCCTTGCTTAACTGAGCATTTGGAGGCCACACCGTAAAGGTTTGGAAGAGGAGACAAGTCAAAGAAAATAGGAAAGCTGATCCTATGGGTATAGATGAGAGTTCTCTCTTCACAGGAGAACTCCTTCCTGATTCTCTTCTAAGTACAGAGAAGAAGCACTTTGCTTAGCTGTTTGTGTGGGAGGAACTATGTTAGTAGCTAGCAAATTTAGCGATAAATAGATACCATCATTAATGAGATCACCTGCTGGAACAATTAGAAATGTATACTGGTGTTTTCCAATGCTGCGTCTCAGAAGAGTGTATGTGAGGATAGGATCTCAAAATAGAACAGAAGCTGCCAGTGTCCAGAACAGCCCTCTGAAAATTTTTCCACCTTGCTGACTTTCTTAACAGTGCTCTTTGTGGGGCACAAAGTCTGTGCCAGTGCCTGCAGCTCATGCAGGATGAGCTACTGAGTGCCCAACACCTTCTGCTTGCGTGCTGGCAGCGAGCAGCAGGGACAGACACTCCCTACATAGCCCTGCAGTGGCCTCATTCTGCAGGATTTGGACTTCGAAGCCTGTGCCACACTCCTTCACTTTTGGACCCATTATCTGCATCACGTGAGGTCCTGCTGGTTCAGCATCACCCTAGGGATAACGGGCAGCTTCAACCCACTGCTCTGAGCAAGACAGCTCAGTGAAATGCAGTCATGCAGCCAGTGCAGGGTGGACTGATGGCCTCATTTCTTGTAAAGGCGTAAAATTCACAGAAAGCTAGAAATAGTTTTGGGGGTTTCGAACAGTTTTAATTAAATTAACTTTATATAGAATCAATTCAAAGCACTTTGAGAGCAAATGTGATACTTGTTACAAGCAGGCCTGTTAGAAAAGAGTTCATAATGTTAAAATCCACCTCCTTGGTCCCTTGGGACTCCTCTGCCCTGGGAACTTAAATCTCCACAGTTGGTCCCATGGGACTGCTCCATCCTTGGCACCTCCCCCAGCTGTCAGGCACTTGCAAGCTGCTGTGTCTGCGTGTGCATTTCTTTGTGCGTCAGTACCAGCACACCGGGGAGAGACACAGAACTGTGTAGTGGCACAGTCAGAGATGAGCTGCTGCACAGAGGGTCTCTGAGGTCTTCTCTTTGGTGATAAGACTGCACCATGACTGCTACTCACCATTCAGAGATCTAGCTTTGCTGAGGCGATAGTGAAGCATTTTGAACTTGGCGTGGCTCTTGGAAGCTTCCCCTTCCAGCACCTCATTGCCTGCAAGACCCAGAAGTGCCACATGTCCTGGAAGGGGGCACTCTGCTGTAGCTGTGGCCACAAGGAGTGAGGTTGTGCTGTCTGCCCCACTGCCTCCTGCCTGCCTGCCATGCCTGCATGCAGGTGTGCAGGAGCTGCTCTTCATCACTGAGAGCAGAGGAGACTTCAGGATGGAGCTGCACTGGAGGGTCCTTGCAGCATCCTCTTCCCGCTGCACAGTGCACTGTCATCTTCTTCAGAGGTTTACAGGGTCCCTGATAGAGGCTGGCTGTGTAACTATTTCTAGTGGTTTAGCCAGGACCTAGAGAGACTGATACTGTCTGTCCTATGAGTAGATCTTAGAAAGGACCAGGTTTAAAATGCTCTAAATGCCTCCTTTTAAATGTCCTTTTTACACTCATGTTGCAATGATGACATAGTACAGGTTACATGGTGGATTGTATCATGTTCTGAAGTTCGTTACTTTAAAAATAAATTTAATCTTTTAAACAGCTATTAATAAATGGAGAAGCAACCTTTCTGTTGATAAGAATTTGGGTTTACTTTGTGGGGGTTTTTTTAATGGTGAATTAAGCTTTGCAGCATCATTGGAAATTTAAAAATCAGGATTTTTAGGTGCTTTTCTAAGAGTTGCTACCACTTAAGCAGGAATAATTTCAAGGGAGTCTGATGGCCTGTGCTGAGCAAGGTGTCAAACTAAATAATTATAATGGCCTCTTCTGCTCTTGGAATCTACGATGGTACTTCCTGCAGTTTCTGTGGACCCTTTTACAATGATGGGTTAAATCAATCAGAAAGAGCAACGTGTCCATTCCCTCCTCACTCTTGCTGGACCCTGTTTCTCACCTCATTTTGTAAACACAGAGACAAATGGTGCCGCAGCAGTAGGGGGATGAGATGAAAAAGTGGAAGACAGCATTTGCTCAGCTGTATGTTTCCACATGGAAATGCTGGTTGTTGCTACAATCAGATTCTGATATAGGAGGTGTCCTGTTATATTTCACTGATTAATGGAGACGTCTGTTCCTTCTTGGGGTTCAGCAATTGAACTATATTTCGTGCTTTGGAGGCAGAACATTTTGTTCAGAAGCTCAATCTTAATCCAATTGAACTAATATGAACAAGATGCTTCTTATCCCAGTCTGGTTTTAAACTTTGAGACTCATAGGATCAAGTTAATATACATAAAAGAAAATTGCTGTGGATCTGGATGGCTTAGTTTTCATTCTGAATTTTGACTTGTATTATGTCTTCACAAACTCCTATTTAAATAGATCATTGTTTTTAGTAAAAAAGAGCCAGATGACACTGTTTATATACCTTGGGGTGGAGGGAAGAGAAAGAAATTCATGGGTTCTATCTACATACTTGTCCTATTTCTGTCAATTTTGATTTTTCTTTCCAGTCTTATGCTGGTGGCAGCCACATAGTGTAAAGGCAGTTATATTGTTGGACACCTTAGGTACAAGAATAGCAGAATGCAATTCAAGTAGAAAATTAATTATTTATATAGAAGGGTACCAATTTTGTTCTGCAGGAATGTATAAAACAGTTTACACTGTTCAGAACAGACAAAGGATCTATTCTGTTTGTGTAAATCTGTGTTCTGAATTTCTTATCTGCAATAAAATGTCTACTGTCTTTCATATTTCACTAATAGATTCTTTTATTTAAGAATTTTATACTTCTTTTGAAGTATTTTACATATTAAATATTGGTTCCATCTTATTCAGAACTGTGTTGATACATCACCATTGTTGTGACATGTGTCATTTAATCCAAAGCACCCTGAAGAAATTTGTTCCCTCAGAAAGATGAACAAGAATCAATTCTGGAACTGACATGTTTAATTTCAGCACTTATACCAAGATGCAAATCATGTTTCTTACAGAATATATCTTATGAAATCTTACGAAATAGTCATCTATCTGTTCTCCCTACCTCTGCTTCTTGGAATCCTATTAAACTTGAATACCAGAGTAGTCTCCTTGACAGCTATAGATTTTGATTTAGCATGGTGCAGAAGTAATTCAAGACAGTCACTTCTGGTTTTAGAATGGCATCTTAGAATCAGGGACTGGCCTGGGTTGGAAGGGACCTTCAAGATCATCTAGTTCCAAGCCCCCTGCTGTGGGCAGGGAATTTTCTAATGTCCATCAAGGAGGGCTGTGTGCATTTGCCTCTCTTTCTAACATCTTTGCATAGCTAACAACATGTCAAAAGAGCTTCTGTCCCTTCCTTTACCCATGTTAATGACTGACTTTTAAATCCTCTCACTAAAATCATCATCTGTTTGCAAATAGATTACACAAACCCCATTGGCATAACTCATCATTTGACTCCCTAATGGCCTTACCCGTGTGAGAAAGAACCTGTGCACACTGCTCTGACACTGCATTTTTTTTCAGGGTTTATGACAGGCCTCATTTAGCATGGTCTCCCCAGCCCAAGACTGATAAAGATCTCGCCTACTGGAGAAGACGAGGACAGGACTTCAGTGTGCTACTGGGCTATTCCCAGAAGACCAGTGTGGAGATGAAAGGCCTGGCTGCAGCCCCAGGGGCACCCCGGCACACCAAGGAGAATCAGCTGAAGGTGGGGACAGGTGCAGGGTATGTCAGAAGAAGCGGCTTGCAGGAAAGCTGTGAAGCGCCCAGCAACTGCAAATGGCAAAGTCTGGAAGTGGAAAGCTGGAACCAGCCAAAAAAGGTAGGGAGGCAAATGTCCGAGGGTGACAGGGAGAAGCTGCTTCAAGAGCTGTATTCGCTGACCCTGGGAGACAATGTACTCAGCACCCACAGCAGGGGGAAATCGCAGTCGCTGCCGAGGGTGCTTTCGCCTGAGAGCATGAGGTGTGTGGAAATGCCCTCCCTGACCAACAGTAACAACTCGCTCAGCGTAACTAAAACCCCCTTGTATCCCCCAAACAGACTGAGTGCGGAACCAGCCAAGCACCACGGAACGGGAGGCCATTTCCTTCCCCTGGTGAAGCCCAAGTATGGAAGACCTCTCAAGCCTCCATCCTACGAACTGCAGCAGCAGACTAGGGCACCTGCAGAAACCACGGGTTTCCAGGACCACTATCAGAAAGAGGAACCTATCTCCTACTTAGCCAAAGTCAATGAGCCAAGGCAAGATGCTTGCATTCCAGACTCTGCTTTGGAGCCCCCAGTGTACGTACCTCCTCCTTCTTATAAATCCCCACCTCACCAACACGTGACCCGACGTTCCCCCAGTGAAGTGCCTAACACCGACGCGTGCGCCAGCAGTGATCCACAGGGTCCTGCAGAGCGGGTTGTCCCCTGCCAACGACCAGCCATGAATACTTTTGAAGTGGGGGGTGACCCTTGCAAAGACAACCATTTTCCTCATGGGAAGCAAAGCCATGCAAGGCGCCCTGCTGACCACCTGCGTTCCGTTCAGTATATTCCCTTTGATGACCCTCGGATACGGCATATTAAAATTGCACCACTGGAAGGTCTGCAGGGCAACTCTAAACACACTGAAAATGCATGTAGTCCCAGTTCTGGTGCTTTGCAAGAGAGAAACCTTGAAGTACAGTACAACAGTGCCTTTGTGGATGCATCAGACTTGTCCAGTTCTGCAAAGGGAGAAAGAACTTCTGACAGCTCCCCCCATAGCAACAGATGGTTGGCACCATCCATCCGAGATCAGGAAAATTGTGCCTTGCCGGACCAAAGAGACAATTGTAGTGCAACTAATCACAGCCCCCGTAATGAAGCCAGCACAGAGTACACGAAAGGCAAACTTTCTCTAAGAAATTCACATATGGACAACACCTGTGAGACTGTTACAAAAGTGAAAAAGTTTGAACCTGGAACTGGGATGCAGAGCAAAAAGAGTTCAAAGAAAAAAATGAATGAAACTATATTTTGTTTGGTCTCCATCCCAGTTAAATCAGAATCCAATCTGCCAGATACAGATAGGAACAACAACATAACTCAGAGCCCTGATAAGAATGGGTTTGATAACAATGGGGCTTTGCAAGAACAAAGTCTCTTAAGTATGTCTTCAACAGACTTGGAGTTACAAGCGCTTACAGGAAGCATGACCAATAAAAATGAGTTACAAAAACAAGAGCTGTGGAGACCAGAAGAGTTCAAACAAATGAATGACCTCAGATTTATTCAGCCTACAAAACACAGAGAGCTCAAATATTCTGGCTCCTGGCCAGGCAATCAGTACAAAGACCAGCAGACACAGACCAGTTTCTCTGAAGAACCTGAGAGCCCACAATTTTTTCATGGTACAAAGTCTGGGCAGCCCGATAGTAGCAAACTGCTATCTCCAAAACTCCTGGGATGTACAGCATCCACAATGGGGGCAAAACAGACAGGGTCACCTTCTGATGAGAGAGACTGCAGGCAGAGCGGTTACGGTATGAAGGGCCAGACACACCTCAGCCAGTCTAGCAACAGTGCATTTTCCAGGACTGCCACCTCAGTCCTTCAGGCTCCCTCCCCAAAAGCCCACCAGAGCCAACCTGTGCCTGTCCAAGAGAGGGAAAATGGCCTTCTTTCCAAGGGAGATGTAGTTAAGGGAGAACCAGGTGCTCCCTGCAACAGTAAAGAGCTGTTTGGGCAGTTCCTGTTGAAACCTGTAAGTCGCCGTCCCTGGGATGCAATAAGTGAGCTAGAAAGTTTTAACAAGGAGCTGCAGGGGCAGGAGGAGAGCACAAGCAGTGAAGAAGATTTGGAAAGTGCTGCAGCTCCTCTGCAGGCAGGTGCCTTTATGCAGAGGAGGGAGACCAGAAATGAGAAATCAAGCCAGGAGCCAAAGCATGGTGGGAAATCAGAAATGGTTGTGCCAGAGGTGCCTGTATTTAGGTCAGGAAGGGTTAAAAGTAAGTCTGAAAGTTGGAGCATGGGGACAGAGCATGGTGGCGAGCTAAGATGCGTTGGCCCTCAAGGCTCATCAAAGCCAGGAGGGAGCAGTGAAAGAGTCAGGCCAGCAGATGGAAGTCTGATAACAGAAATGGGGATGGGGGAAGCCAAGAGCAGAACGAGCAAACAGCCAGTTCATGTGGGCCCTGTCAAAAGAGTTTTGTCCAGTAGCCCAAGTAGTTCATGTCACAGTAATCCTTTCAATAACCCTCTCTTGCAGGAGATGAGCGAAGACCAAAATTACCTAGACTTTGTTAAACTGAGCAAATATGCAACTCCCACAAATGACAGGGTATTAGAGAGAGGGTCAGTAGTTCGCTTGTCACTAACAAAGAGGAACCAAAGGTGCTCTGAGCCAGATTTGAGGTCAGTGGGACTTGATGTGGCCCCAGAACCTGGTGCTAGCAACTCTGATCACTCTTCAGATGCAAATGCAGTGGAAATCCCTGTGAATGAGTCATTGCAGGCAAGAGCTGCAAGAATTCTAGGTATAGATATAGCAGTGGAGTCTCTCCTTCCAGATGACTATGTTGGGCCCCACCCAGCCACTAGCCCTTCAAATGGTGCTCAGGACTTTGAGTCATCATCAGTGGGGAGCACAGTAAGTAACAAAGAAGGAAAAAAAGAGGATTCTTATGAAGGCAGACGAAAGTGTGGCTGGACAGAGAGTGCTCTCTTTGTCAGAGCTGGAGGACGATCTTTACGCCCTGATGAATGCCAGGCCACTCACCAGGAAGCCAGCACTAAACCACTGGTAACTGAGCAAGTTCTTGAACAACCTGTGAGTCCCAGCCAAGGCGAGGATCAAAACTTGGTTTGCAAGTCAGCTGCATATCAGCATTCAGAAAAGAGAGTGAGGAGCACCTCGAAAGTGATAGAGACACTCCAAGGCAAGCTCACATCTCCACCCAGCCGGACTGCCATGGATCGCTTGGTGCGAATGAAAGAAGTTGACTCTGTGTCGCGGATGAGACGCCTGAGCATTAAGAGCGCAGACTCAGGAGAGGAGGTGGATGAGGAGAAGCTGTCGAAGGTACCAGAGGAGAGAGGAAGCAAACTGGCAAGCTCAGGGGCTGTTTCCAAGCGTGTTATCTCTCTCAGTGAAAATGGATGTTTAGGTGGAATGGACAAGAAGAAGATCGACAGAGATTTTTCTTTAGGTAAGATCCTGTTATGGGAGATCCAGATGGGTACTCGTTCCTTATGTAATGGCATGATCGGTTTGCTTATGCCCACATAATGCTGCTCAAATAGTAACAGGCTGTAGGTGGTACTATCCTCATCTGGGAGCCACCCACTTTGCTCTCCTTGTGGAAAAGATGAGTGTTCTCTGTTCCCATTTTAGAAATAGTTACTGTAAAACTCACTTGAGATATGGAAACTCATTCAGAGAGATTGGAGTGCTCCCTAAGGTCTTATCTCTGTCTAATTGTTTCAGGGAATGGCCAGGCTAAAACAGTGGAGTTCAAAGACAGTCACTCTAATGCCAGTGTTTGGGAACGTGTGGTGATTTTATCATAGCTGTTTCTTGAATGCCATTTTTTTTCCCCTCTCTAATACTTAAGTAGACCCATACTATATCACAGTTCAGAAGAAACTAAAAATAAAGATCTGATGTTCTTCTATGAAGCCTCTGGGAAATGGCTGCATATAGGGGCCTGGAAAATTCTCTCTCTCTCATGAATGTTTTCCAGATCAGATGGTGAGAATAACTGTTAACCCCAGGACAAATGGAAAATTAACTTTTTCAGTGAACACTTTTTTTTTCCTATTTTTTGGTGTTTCTGATCTCTACAGATATATCTATATATATCTACAGATATATCTACACAAGATATAAACTTGTGTAGTCCATATGCATTCCCAAAGTAGCATGAGCTGTTCCCTCTCTAAAACAGTTTTCATATAGCATTTTGTTGAACAACTGAAAATCAGTTGTTGCCATAGACCTGTGTAAAGGGATAAATCTCCCAAGCCACCTGCCTAGTTCATTAAATAAATTGGAGTGAGAAAACATACAGTGTGAAAGTTGTTAAATTAGTATTAATCTCCTCCTTCCTTTTTCCATCCTCTCTGTTACAGCTGACACTTTACCTTGAAATCTGCAGAGGTTATTCATTTAACCTTATTTATATAAATCTGTTCACAGTTTTCCAGTACAGAGGGACTGAAATTAAATGTAGTATAGTTTAAACTGGATTTATGCATTTCCATCTGAAAAGAAGTGCTTGTATGAGTTCTAAGTATTAACTCCTGCAGTCTTGCAGCCTTTTTCTCCATGTCTTTTTCTGTATCCCACATCTTTGTCTCTTTCTGCTCTGAACTGTATTTCTCCAGACCAGATTTTTCAAACAGACTAATTCAGCTTTCTTGTACCCATCAGGTCTAGTATGCCCCACATGCATTTCATATGCTTTCCTCCCTTGGGGTTTCTGCTGGAGTGAAGAAAATAACTGTTGTGGTGACATGACTTCAGGGATGTATCAAAACAGATTGTGTGTGTTTTATTGGAGAGTTATTCTGCAGTAAATTAGGTCTAAATTTATCCCTCTTGCTGACAATGCCAGGCTTGTATTCCGCAGTGTGTTCCCATTGCAGCAGTTCTCTCACATAGCCCTCCCCAAGTTTGGATGGCATGAATGTCCCTTCCTGCTGCGCATGTCCAGTACTGCAGGGTGACACACATGGGGTGGGCAGGTGGCTCCTCCACTGGCCTCTTCCCATCCAAAGAGACCCCGATTTGTTGATGGCCCCAAAAGCTTCACCTTACCTTAACAGGGCAGGGCTGAAGATTCATGTTTGTAGAAAAGCCTGATACTGTGTCTTCCTCTGTTAAATCTCACTCCAATTTCCAGACTAGCTCATTGGTACCATTGAAAGCACAAATGAGTTGCTTTCACAAAGCAAATATTCCATTCTAAAAGGCCATTCTATTTGGAGCGGTAGGGTGATGTTAGTCTTATAATTGCAGACTGGGCCTGTCACAGAGGCTGAAGCCCTTAGCAGAAACAGGCTTTCACATGTATAATGTAGCTTGGCAAAGGAACAGTCATCTCTGAGTAAGAGCCCTGCCAAAACTGAGTGCAAGAAGCTCATCTTACTATGCAAATACTGCCATTAGGAGAACGTCTCCAAGTGTTCCCAAATGCATTGGATGTCTTTTCTCCTTTGCTGTTTGAAGACATGAGGCTGCTAATCTGGCTTTGTTTCTGTAGAGAGCATTTTGAATGAGCTTAGCCAAATGTTGAATAAACATTTCTGTATCAGTGCTGGAACTCCAACGTCTGTCCCCCTCAAAAGGGTGACCTGGCCTGTCAGTCTGGCACTTTTGTGCCCTTGGTTTAGGTGCTGAGGGCATGGGTAAGCTTTCAGGGAATATACTGAGCCATGCAGAGACTCCATGTCTTGTGGCCCAATTTTCTCCCTTCCTCCCCGCCCCTGTCCTGCCACTCCCTGAAACAGTGAGCACCTGAAATTTTGTGGGGAATTCTGTTAATGTGAATGTGTCTGGCCTTAGGAAAATCAGCTTTCTGAAATGCAAATCTGTTTTTATTCTTAGGTCAACCTGTCACAGAACAGTTCAGAATTTTATGTTCTAACAGTTTAGATTGCAAAATATTTCCAATCAAAAAAAAATATTTCTGCTTTAGAGGCATCACACACCATCAGTGCATTAAGCTTAGAAAGATGCAGCATTATCCTAGAGCGCACTAGCCCTCAAAAACTTTTTTCCTGTTGATTTTTTTGCATTCATGTGGTGTCTATTTGGAAATACCAGAAAAGGCTTAGCAGAAATCATAGGTGTTGCTGGCACAGACTCCTTTCTTGGCTGGCCTAGCAGCTTGAGGAGGGTGGGCAAGAGAAGTGATAAAAGATTCTGCACCACGAATCCACCCACTGGGGCCAAATCCAGAAGTCCTTTCTTAGCCATTTCCCCCTTGACATGAGTCTGGAATCTGCAGATGGACACTTGCACATAGGAGCAAAAATTTCCCTGGAGGATTTTTATGCTTTTTATGTTTGAATGAAGACATTCACTCACATCAGCATGAAAGTCCCGAGGATGAACGTTTTACTCCAAAGTGTGATATTTATGTGTGGAACTGTTTTCATGCTCAGCTGTTTAAATGCGAGTGCTGTGGGAGTACAGCCTACGGGAGGGACGTTTAAGGTTAGCACAGATACTCGGGTTGCGTAAGAGCAGAAGCAGCACGCGGCAGCACGGCTGCAGCGCCGGTTTGTCCGGGCCCCTCTGCGCCTGCAGACTCCTCCCGAGGTAGCCCTGGCTCCTTCACGCCGTGACCGTGCACCCCAAGGGCAAGTCAGGTGTCTGCATGAGGGCATTGGGCAGGCAGACCTCACAAGGCAAAGCCTTTTCGTTGCAATCCTATCCCAGAGTGATGAGGGTGAAGGAAAAGGCTCATGTCTGCTCACTTCATGGCCAGCACTGGGATAAATCCAATTAAAAAATCTGATAGAAGAGTGTCCTCAGGGGTTTGGGAAAAGGAAAACCAACCTGTGGTATGTCCTGTGAACTGGCAGGAGGGGTGCTGGAAATGAAGAAGAGTGTTGTTAGTAAGACAGTCCAGTGCTTCAGTGAATGAGGCTGAAACGTGAGCTGCAGTTTTGCAGACTGAAACGAGACAGACTAACCACAGTGATGCAACGCAGCTGTGCTTTCCTGTTTTCTGTTGAATTAATCTGAAACGAAGGATTTGCAATCAAATGAAAAGACCCCAATGACTGCATGGCATAATCACTCCTTCAGCCAGCCTTACACACCCTGCTAGGATACTTAAAGCATTTACTGGTCCTTAGTGTTCAGTACAAGGGGGAGCAAATCTTGTGTCTTCTTCTTCCTGTCAAAGCACCTGAAAACTGGAAGTAATCACTTAGCATTCAGTGTGCTTGTTCCTACCTACCCAAGGCCTTCCCAAATTCTATCTCCATGCATTTGATCAGAGTTGTTCCCGAATTATACTGGTAGAAATACAGAATTTGGGTCAGGAATGTGATATGTATCTTTAATACAGAAAGTCCATTATCAGCTTCTCTTTTTTTAATAAAGACTAGGGAAAAGATATGTCATTTCCACAGTTAGCAATATTGAATAGATTTCACAATACATTATTAAGAGTGTTTTCTTGTTTTTTCCAGATACGTATGACCCCACCAAAGTTGAAAAGGTGTGAGATTAATGAAGAGGAGAACAGAGAAATTTCTGCTCTACTAAGAATGTTTCACTGATTTTTTTTTTCTGGGTGCTTTTTGTTTAGTTTTTGTTCTTTAATGTTTGGAAATTGTCTCCATTTGTGACGTTCATGGTGTACTGATAATGCCTTTACCACTGCCACTAGGAATTAGCTATTCATGTCTGGAACTGTTGCGGAGACCACAGAAAAATCTGACTTCTACATTGGAACCATCTGGCTTGGTAGTGTTTAAGAGAATACCTACCATGGGCAAAGAGTTTTTATCTGAACTCTATTTCAGTCTTCAGCGGGGATGATGAAATGCATCAAGTGAGGTGTTACATTGGTGTAAATGTAAACATGGGAGATTAGTGAAATTATTTTTAAAAGAATGTGAATCTATAAGCTAAACTTCTAAGTATCTACATTCTAAACTTTGTTTAACTTAAGGGATTTTTGGCCATAAGTAGAAAGTGCTGCTGCACTGTGTGGGGGAAGGAATGTGAAAGAATGGTAGCAAAGACTGATTGTGAAATTATCTCTGACTTCCAGAGTTTGAATTTACTTGGATTAAATACTTACTTGCCACCTAGAAAGAAGAAAAAACAAAACCCAAAAGCTTCTAAAAGATGGAAGACTTTTGTAGTACAGTGTACAGAACATGTAATTATAGTAGCTGGCAACTATGTTTCAAACCAATGCAAAGTATACCACTGGCTGTTTTGCACTCAGTATTACCTATTTTTGTTTTGCTGTTTAGAAACTCTTTATATGAAAGTATAGTAGCTGGTTTAAAATAGCCCATTTTAACAAAGTAACTATATTTCTTGTTACAGAATACTATCTATTTTTCTACGATGTAAACAATTGCTAACAAGTGGCAAGTATAAAGAAGTATTATTATTATTATTAT
>VWZT01015363.1:894537-962755 GCA_013397055.1 Pachycephala philippinensis
AAAAAAAAAAAAACCAAAAAAAAAAAAAAAAAAAAAAAAAAAAAAAAAGAGGCAACAGTATTGCAGAGAGGGGGGTTTTATTGGCCAAGAATAAGAAATTAAAACCTAGAAAGTGGGTAAGCTTTGTTTTGCAGTAGTATGTTACTGACCAGTGGATGAAGGAGCAGAGTTAGTCCTCTTTTGGAAATGGTGTATTCCTCTAACAACATTGGTAGTTTCATTTGATACAGACAACTGAGAAATCCATAGGGTACAGTTTTCTGAACAATTGTGCCTCAGTGTTTCTACAGTGTCTGTGCCATGGGTCAGCTATTGGAGTGGACTGGATGGTACCGTAGCTGAACCACCTTTCCAGAAACCTTTTGCCAGTTTGCAAACAGTCAGCAGAAAGCCCCTTTTACACCAGACATGGTTAAAAAACAGTAAATGGTGACTGCCAGTGCCCGTCTCAATGGGTACATAAAACTGTCCTGGCAACAGCTGTCACTGGTAATGGCAACAGCAGGAGCTCAGGGCTGAGCGGGTGCAAAGGTGGAGGATGCAGCAGGCTGCTTCCAGTGCCTCCTGCAATGCAAGCACAGTGAAAAGTGAGGAACTCTGCCTTTATTCTAGGGGGAAGAGCAGAGCTAGAACCTCAGAAATTACATTCTTACAAGCTGCTATGTATCCAGCTTGTGCTGCTGCTGTGCTGTTGTAGCTGGGGAAGCTGAGGTCGGGGGAAGATACTGGTTTCATGAGCATTCTCAGAAATTCATGCAAAAAACTCCCAAACCTGACTGATCCACACATTTAAAAAAATATTTAATGGGGTCACTCCTCGGGACCTGGATGGCTAAAGAGGACCTGCCATCTCTTTCCCTTTACCCTGTTGAAATCCAGAAGGGACAGTCACAGCCTGAGGGGTTGGTGCCAGTAACAGCGGCTGGTGGCAGGGAGATAAAAACGAACACGACGTTCCAGGCTCCTATCTCCTATCTGAGGAAGAGAAGCCACCCGTGAACTCCGGGGCTGCTGAACGGCCCGAGGCCCGCGGACAGGGCAGGACGGCCTCTCCCGGTGCGGCAGACGCAGAGGCAGGGGGAACGGGAGTGGGATTGGGATCGGGGGGCGGGCGGGCTCTGCCCGGGGGCGGCGCATCTGGGGAGGGCAGCGCGCTCCCTCCTGCGGTTCCCGAGCGCCAGCGGGAAGTTGGTTTCCTTGAAGAACCGCTGTTTTCGGGCCCCACGCCATCCTCCTTGCTAGAGTCGTCTGGAACTAGACAAAGTGCGATCTGAGCAGAGCTCTTCGGTGTTTGAAATCCCACCGCCACCACAGCTAAAGGAGGGGATGGGAAGGCAAAGGAGGGAAATGCCTCTGAATGACTTGAGACCTCCGGTGACACAAATGCCCGGTGATACGATACACCGGGCAGATATTAACTCAAGAAGCCTTCCCCAGGGATAAGAAGGGCTGTTGTATTTCATATCACAGGTTTGTCTTTATTGCAGACACCAGCGTCATGTATCAAAACCATCAAATTTCCTTGACTCAGCTCCTGATGTGGGGAGCAAGTCTTTGTGCTGAAACATCCAATGACTCCAGGAAAACAAGAAGGACAGCATATGCTTAAATTGGTAAAGTCACAGAATTAACCTCTCACCCTTAGAAAATAACCAGTCCCATCAAGCTTATTTAAGGATAAATACTGGAATTTTGTAAAATATTTCTGTTTAATAACACAAATCAATATAAATACCTAGAGTCAACTTTCTATTGCCTTGGCCACATGGACAGCCAGCTGAGTGTTAGTTTTACAGTGCTCAACCTTCTCTTTGGCTTAAAATGTTGATACCTTCTTCACTGCCCCCTTTCAAAGGAAAAAAAGCAGTGGAGTGATTGGGAGAAAAGTAGAAATGAAATGTTCTTGCACTTTAAATGACAAAAGTTCTTGCAATTGCTAAGTGGGTCCTTTTGTCCAGATTCAATGTCTGATAGAGGCAAGTATATGTGAGAAATGAATCTTTACTTGGCAGGAGCCTTCAGCTCAAAGAGGATAGACAAAACAGTGCTAAAAGGAATAGAGAAAACTGACAGCTTGTCAGACTTTTGAATGTTTTGGGTAAAGCTGTCCTTTTGGAAGACATTGGTATTTTCTTGGTTGAGGATCAAACAATCCCCTAATTTCCCTCCACTGGCAATAAGCCACAATGCTGCAGCCCTAATTTACTGGAGTGAGTTTTAATTGCAAAATTTAAATTTCTATTCTTATGCATAATCCAAATAAAGGTTCAAGCTGATGATTTCATGAGATGATATCATTGAATTCATTAGAAAAGTTGGAAAATTGTGATTTCTTACTCAAATTTGCGTGAAAATGTTCACTGCACCTCCCATGTGGACTAAATGACACCTGTTTACCATCAATTCTATTTTTAAAGGAAAAAAATAATATTTCAAACAAAGAAAAAGAGAAATCCTGATATCAATAGCAAAGCCTAAAACCACAGTGCTACCTCCCACCCATGCTGAAAAATATGTTTGCAATATGGCATGCAGAGCTGCACAGCAGGGAGAGGGTGAAGGGAACATAAATCAGAATTGACCGACACATGGCTGAGATTAGAAATAGAAATGAAATTTCCCAGCCAAGAGAAACCACAATAACATACATATTATAAAATGAAGGAGGAACTTTCTACCCTTAACAGCCACAATCTCAGCTTTCTTTAGAGTTATGGACCAGCAGAGAAAATAATCAGAACAATTCTGAAAGTCATTCCTGACCTGGAAGGAAAATAAGGAGATATATGTGCTAGACAGTGTATCAATATCCATGTGTCTTTGTCCTTCTACAATACAGATAATTCTCCACACTGACTTTTAAGATACTGTGGCCTTTCTCCAAAACTAATACTATGTCATTGCCTTGGTTTTCTTCTCTAACTAGGCCACAGGCAGATTTAGTGGGATAAAAATAGAGGAAATAGGGGTAAGCAATTAGAATATTATTTATATGATATCACAAGATGAATGTGTTTTAAGAATTTTCTTTGTATTCTTTTCCTGCACAATGCAAATACTGTTTCTGGGCTTACATGTAAACCAGAGGGGTGCTGTTATTCAAGACAAGACATTTTCCAAATAAAGATTTTGCATGAGTACACTCCTCTGTGATGTTGTTATCATGATGTAAAATGGAGCATGTGCTCTGATGTTTGCACTGCCTTCAAGAAAGATAAATGTATTGGTGAAGTGTTAAAAGGCTGCAGTATTCTCCAGGGGTCTGCTACCTCCAAACCTGCTCATGACTGGCCTGTTACAGCATCAGGTACAGATATTTTTTACTTTAAAGAATTTCTTTCCATGTCCACATTGTCTCAGATCAGCACAGACTGTAGTTCACTCATTTCCAGGTTGTGTTCTGTTTGTCTGCTACCTGTAGGGTGTGTTTTGCCTCTGTGTGAGAGTGGATTCCTCCTTAACTGCCTGGCAACCAGCCATGTACACCGGCCAAACCTACGCTGTCAGAGCGTTTTCCACTCCATGTCAGTGTTCTCCCCTCCCTTTGCAGAAGTTGATATGGCACTGGGATAGTTTACTTTGGCTATGTTGCAGTAAAGAATGGCATGTTCTGTATCTGTGCTGATAGGACTTCAAGAGAGCTAAGTTATCAAGTTAATACAATATTTTTTTCCCCAGGCAAAAGTGTAGGTTGCTCATGGCTAGAATGTGCAGCTCTGTCTTTTGTCACTGGCTCACAAGCAGGTTAGACCTTACTGTCAACTCACATGTATTGATTGCTGTGTAGAAGCAGTGGATTCATCTCAGTACTTCTCACCTGTCACCAACAAAGCTGTGGAACAAAAGACCCAACAGAACTGGGGAGCCTGAAGGTAGAAATCATTGTAGCAGTTTTGCTCTCCTCTTCATCATCCAGCCAACCTGATCTCACTATACCCTCTCCTTCCCCACCTGCTTGAAGTATAAAAATCTCTAGTCCAGCATAATCCCACCTTCCACCCAATTTGAGTCTAGAAACCAATTTTCCTACATTTTTTCTGCTGGTAGGAGAATGCAGGTGTTCAGTTCTTTTCAATTGCTGTTATATGGGGTTTTTTTGTTTCTACTCCTTACCTTAGTTTTGTTCCCTGAATCAATTCAAACACATTGTTCATTACTTTTTGCAGATGCACATAACAGAATGGGCCCATTTGCTATCAGCTACAAAAGGCAGAAGTCCCCAGGGTCCAAACTGTCCTGTTACATTGAGACCTGACATTCAAAGCAAGGGTCTGGCCATATGCTGGGGAACCCACACACAGCCCCATAGGAAAGGTGAAAGCCTAAGAGCAGAGACCTTTCTGCACTTGCTCTCAGCCACCCGCACCCACTCTCTCTGCTGTATCAAGGCTGATGCCAGCCCCTCCAGCAGAGAGCCATCCCTCACTTTTGCTCTTGGATGTCACCTGGCCAGCATTCTCGTGGCATGCTTCAGGGGGCACACGTTCTGTTTGCTGCCACCAGACAGGGACTGGGGCTGGCCATCACAGTCTGTGCTCCCGCCAGGCAAATCTGTCGGTGCTCAGGCCCTCCCTGGCCTGCAGAGCACATCAATGGGAAAGCACAGTGGTGGCTAAGGGTGAGCAGAGGTTGCTCAGCTCTCACTCAGAAGTTTCCGTGTTAAGTCAATCAAAAACCCTCCTAGCTGCAGGGCTTCCCTTCACTCCCTGGGAGAGCCACCAGCTCAATCACCCTTTGCCACTTTAGCCCACACATGCCTGAACTTTGATAATCGAATAAGACCCTCAGCTCTTATCTTACTCTACACACATCTCATCTTCCTTATCTCTCCCACTGACCTCTCACAGCCCCTTTGTTTGACCTTTCTGGGTAACAATGGTATGTTACCAGGTTCAATTAAAGCTACTTTATCTCTCCAAATCTTCCCTTTCTTGGCGACAAGAAAAACAGCCCTCTGGGGAATCACTTTGCTCCATTTATGCAGTGAGGTGCTAACGCCAGCCTGCAGAAGTGTGATACCTCAGGAGATGATGCAGAAAGGAAGGAAGCCAACTCCTTCCTTTTATCCCTTAAAAGATGATCGCGTATTGTAATAATAATTGAGATCAAGGCAAATGCTTAGAAAAAAAATAAAGGAAAAAAACGCTTAAAATCTCTTTGAGGTGCTATACTATGCTCTGTAGCAGTGTATTTACAGGCCAGCTGTAGCTCGCTTTGCCATTGACAGCCAGTCCTTGGGAAGGGCTGGGCAGATGTTGCCCTAACCAGAGAGCTTCAGCTTCTCCTCTTACCCCTTCCCTGCTCGATTTAGTCTGCAACGTAGATTTCCTTTCCATGTAGTGCCCCAGGTACAGCTGTTAGCCTCCATTTCAGCATAGTAGCAACAACAGCCAGTACCCTGAAACCCACTAAGCCATGAGCGTGGTGACCTGGCCAGCTCATGTCATTTGAAGTGGCAGGGTTATGACACTTTGTGGGCAGGAAAGCTTGTCATTTGTCCCATTTTCTCATTATTATTGTAGTGTAATGTTTAGAGTATAAAGGAAGTCCTCTGCTCTCCCAGTGGTGGGTCACACTATAAATACCCCAGATGGCACAGAACAAGGAGGGCTGTAAAACTCAGGATGTGGGTCACAGGATGGCTGTCTGCTTGCTGTCTGGGAGAACACGATAATAAACTCTTGCAAAGAGCTCTGATAACACCACATGAAAGGAGTACAAACACTGTGGAGGAGATCTTTGGCTGCTGTAAAATGTCACCGCTCTCTTCAGTTCATGATATGCTGCTTTTCTTATTTCCTTCCCTTCTCAGCCTCCTCCTGAGTGCCTGAGGTTGAAAAGTATCCACAAACCATTATTTTTGCCTTCTGCATTACTTTTCAGCTCCTTTTCCCTCTAGTGCAGACACACCTCCATGTTCCTGCAACATCCTCCTTTACCATATGCAGCTCTCATACAATTCTGACACTTCAGCCAACGGTCCCCTGGAGGATATCAGCACCATGCCAAAAATACAGAGCCCTTTTCCCTGCCTCCAAGAGGCACAGGCACTGCAGGGGGGTGGGTCAGGACAGTCAAACAGAGGCCGCCAGGTTCCTGGGACAGATTTTAAACAGAAACATTCCGTATGTAAAAACCATCCTTTATTCTCCTGGAGAAGTTAAAAACTAAATTCAGGAATTTTGTCAACTCTTGCAATAAGAGGATGTTCATCGAGAACGTTGTGCCTTTTATTGCAGTTTTTTTATCAAAATATTATTGGCTATGTCGTTGGTGTTTTAATAATCCTGGGATAATGTTTTTGATAAGATTTAGAAAGAGTATTTGGGTGGAGTGGAAATAATGAAACAATTGTGGATTGATTTCAAACCTTCAGAAATGGTCTTTGCAAACCCTCTTTTCCCCCCACCCCAAAAGTTATTCATGGTTTTGATCTGAGTACCTGAGTATTCCCCTCAACCTCAACCTTTCGAACCACCAAATCCTGGTGTGGACACAGTTCTATGGAGTGTCTATTTTGGCTGAATTCAGTGGTTGTTAAATGTTGGGGACTGCATTTATATCTGTACAGCTTTGTTAATGGCTTAGAAATGACACTGCTTTAGCTATGCGACTGAAGCAGTATAGTTTTGTAATGTAAGTCCACATTTCACCCAGACAGGGTTGAAAGGTGCAACTCATGGCTCCTGAGGCAAAGCAGATTTATTTCTTTTTTATTCTCCTTCCCCCTGAGACAAGAAGTGCCCTCTGCTGCTGAATCAGCAGGATGTGCCCCATGACACTGACTTTAGCTGGCTGAAGAGCTGTTAATGGGTCTGAAATCCATCCCCTAGCCCAGCCTCTCTCACACAGCATGCACGGCAGAGGCAGGGAGCCGAGCGAACAGCATGGGAGAGGGAAGCGGAGACCCCTGATACACACAGCTGTTATCTGTGATAAGCTGCATCCTGTGCCATGCTCCACCTCGCTGCAGCAGGGAAGGCGTTTGAACTCCAAGACCCTTTCTCAGTTCAATCCCTATCTGACAAACACACAGCAGGCAGCTGGAGAAAAAAAACAAAAGCTCAACCCATCCCAAATGACTCAGATTCAAAGATTTCTGACCAATTTCCTAAAACTCTGCCCCGAGGATTTTTTTAGGCAGTGTCGGTATATTTGAACCATATAAACAACTGAAGAAGTTCATAATAGCTGTGGGGTGATGAAGCAAAGAGATCGAGCTGAGATGGGGGAAAAAACCTCAATTATGTGCAGGCAGGGCAGTAAAAAACCAGGCTGCTTTCAGGAGAGCAGCTTGTTTGGAATGGCTGCAGCGGAGATCTGGTCTCCCATCAGCCACAAACCCACCCGAGTGTGGCTGTTGGCTTGAGTGTCCCCTTCGCAGGCCATTCCTGAGCATTGTCCCTGACAGCCACATAGAGTGCGACGGTGCTCTGCAGCAGAAACTGCTGGGACGGGAGCGGCAGATCTCCTTCCCCACGTCCTCCTCATTCATTCTCCTCACGTTAGCAGAGACAAAAGTCACGGCTGTGATCTGTGTCTGTCTTAACCTCGTGTCATCTTTGTCATGGGGCTGCGCCGCTGCCCCGACCCCTCCTCGGGTGTGTCCCGACCCTCAGCCACAACCCGCGGGGAAAAGCCCTTGTTCCCACACCCGGCGGTGCCGTCCGGGCGGCCACACGCCGCTCCTCTGAGGGAAGGCTGCCACCGCGTCTGGCTGCCTGTTTGTTTCTTTTCCGCCGAAGATTGTTCGTCACTGAGAAATCATTTCGCTTTTGTTTTGTTTATACTGGCGTTCTCGTGTGAGGGAGCGGTGCGCGCCGCCTCAGCCCGGCCGCGGGCCCGGAGCAGCAGCGCCACCTGCGGGCCGGGAAATGGCGCCGGGGGCGCTGCCCGCGGCCCTCAGCGAGCGGCCGTGCCCGGCCGGACAGCCCTCACCGAGGGGACACGGGCTGCTGCGGCGGCTGGCATGGAAACAGGCTGCGGCAAGACAATTCAGCGGGAGCATTCAGCGATAGGGTGGGAAGGGTGGCACGCAGGTGGGATAGGTAGGAGTTGTTGGGCCCAAGTCCTGTTGAACTGGAGCCTGGGCAAGGGGCAGAAAAAGCTGGTGGGAGGTGAGGGTAGGGAGGCCAGGTATATAAGGTGTGTTGGCTTGTTGGTCTAGCTGTGACATACTGTTAGAAGCATCATTTGGCAGACCTGGATAGGGACAAAAAATTCAGAAAACCTTTCAATAGAGGTCACAGTTCCTTGGATTTACCTGTGAGGCATGTGTCATAGAATCATAGAATATCCTGAGTTGTAAGAGATGTGCAAGGATCACTGAAGTCTGTCTCCTGGCCTTGCACAAGACCACCCCAAGAATCACACCATGTGTCAATTATGTCTGTCCTGAACCACTTCCATTTTAACTCTCCTTAGGACAGGCCTACCTGAGATGATGTACCTGACTTCAGCAGCTCCTGTCAGGTGCACTACAGCACCTGGTGTTGTGCTTCTAGGTGGCCAATCCATCTACTGCCATCAACCAGTTTATCCTTTCAGCATCCCTGAGACATGTGGGTTCTGCTTCAGCAGATTCCCCAAAAGCAGGGAGACCTGCAACTACACTGTAAGAGGATTTCCCAGGATTAGGAAGTGATCACAACGTGCACAAAATTACTCAGCAGTGTCACCACATTCATCATCTACCACTGACCTTTGAAAACTTCTGTATCTACTTCACTGACATGCGCTCTTGGTTCTGAACACAACACCTCTACTCTCACTTTGTCCAAAACAACATCATCAACATTTGACTCTTCAGTAAACCCTTTCAGAGCATCCTACTTGCCATCCCTCCCATTGCTGTCCCTCCCTGCCCTTGGTGTCATGCCTGGCTTGATCTCATTTACACTTTGCATTCTGGCTAAAACCCTGTGTGTTTAATTCTTTCCTCTTTTTAAACTGGAATGCCAGTAATCAGTCATCAGTTTACACCAGCTAATAGCCTATACAGACACACTTTCTCATAGTCAAGACTGAATATAAATTTTTTTAATACAAAATAGGATTCTTTTAGAAGGAAAGACAGAGACATTCCCTGAAATTTCAATAAAAAGGAATAAAAGTCAATGCGTGGCAGCCACACTCTTCTCTGCCTGGTACAAACCCAAATTATGAGGTTGGACTTAGATACTCCAGGCTACTGGACTCTCCTGGCAAGGGAGAATCTTTTATTCTTAATGAACATTTCAAAACACATGGGGTTTATTCCAGTGATGGTTCTCATGGAAGCAGAGCAATAAGATACTGTTTTCAAAACTGCATTAAGCACAGTTTCTTCCCACTTGCCAAACCCTAGCAGCCAGGGCTCCATAGCTCTTTTCATGCCATCCTATATCCCAGTCCCAAACATGTAACTCGTAATCCCATTTAACTTTGATACTGCAACTGAATTGTCCCATCCCAATCCTGTGGTTTCAGACCCATCATAGGGAAATTTGACATTTCACACTTGTATGGAAAGTAGCTTGAGGGGGAAAAAGTTTGTGGAGATTGGCTTTGTTCTTCATTGTTGATTGGGTGGAGATGGCTAAAGAATAGCTGGAAAGGGATTAGGCATGTTAGTTTCATGCTGGACAAGGAAAACTGTGTCTTGACATTTCTTGGGTTCCAGGATGACTGGGAACACCCATGAATGGAACAATTAATTGTTCAGCTGCTCATTAGCCTCACCCATCACTTACACATTTTTTCTCAAAGTTTGAAAGAGCTGTTGTCAAATCAACACCATTTTTTCCTGAAATCCATCTCAATTCCAAGTCTACCTTAGATTTTCTCCAGCCTTTGAACTCAGTGAACCTCGGTTATGGGGACAGGGACGTTTATATTGAAACATGTCGGAAGATGAGCTGGAAAAAAGAAAAAAGAATGTTTCCAGAGTGCAGTAGCATGAAGGTAATTTTTCATCCTTGATTCTGATGTAAACACATTTGGTGAACAAGGCAACGGGTTTTGTGTGCTTCCCATCTTATAAAGTGGTGAAGCATTTTGAGATCTGAAGGTAGGAAAATGTTGTACTAACACTACATGTTTATGACTGTGTTCTCTGTTGTTTCTCATCTGTTTTTCTTAAAATGTTTGTTTTTCCAGCTGTCTACCCACCTTCTCTTTCCTGGGAGACGTGTAAATGCCTTGCTCCACCTCCTTCTCTTCAGTGACACAAAAGGCAGGCAGTGCCATCACATCGTCTGCACTGTGTCAGCCCTGGCTTGTTACATAGCCCTTGGAATTCACACAGCAGGTCACACAGCACAGCATAACATTTTTTACCTGTGCTGATCCCTTTGGAGTTACAGAGTAGGGAGATGAAGGCCAGGCAATCCAGATCTATCTGGGTGGGAAGAAATACATGACAATTGCACTCCTTGTGTCTCCCCTTCTCCCCTCAGCTTCTAATACTGCCTTTGATAAGGTAGGATATTCATATGAAAGATATCGAAGAGGGAGAAAACCCACAGTCATGATAGCAGGAAAAAAAAAAAGAAACAGAAAAAGTTACAAGTCCTGCAAAAAGAAGCTACTCTTGTTTCAAATGAGTAATAGATCAGTCTCTCCCTTGCAGGTCTCCAGAAGAATTTATCCGACATTTTTTACTGAAGTGACCAGAAATCAGAGCACAAGCTGCCCTAGAGGGAAATGCCTGCCAGCCACAACCTCCAAATAAATATTTCTCAAATTAAGTCTTTTTTTTTACAAGAAAAACACAAAATCCAGCCTGATAGAAATCTGTATGTGATGGAAAGAGCCAAGCAGCCCCCTTCTGCTTGGAGCCAGGAAGGGGTGAAGCCTCTCCAGGGACAACTACCGCTTCCTCAGGCACGTCTTCCTGCTCCCAGTGTGGTAAAGGCCAGGTCTGAGTCCAGCAGCTGTGAATCTCACCCTCTGGCCAGTTCCCAGCACCTGCAGGCTGCTTCCTGCAGAGCCAGGCCAGCTGCTTTCCAGGGTCTCTAAAGGGCACAGATTTTTCTTAGGATGTTTTTCTGCACAGATTTATTTGCATAAAATGAATGTTCTTTAAGCTCAGGTTATTTTTTTTCTTTTTTAAGATCAAAAGTTTGGTGCCCTTTACTGCAGCTGTGTCTATTTTTTGACATGTAAGCCAGTTTTAAAAATCTACACAAACCAGGTTTAGGGGGTTCTTCTTTCCTGCAGTGCAAGAGGCTTTAGGGAAAACATGTATCAGTGAAAACTGAATTCAAAAGAATAGACATGAGCATAAATCAAAAAACCTGAAACACAAATTGGGATGATAAATATTCAAGCATATCTTACATTAGGTGTCTAAATCAGAACCTTTTTGGAGTTCCTGTTTTGGTTCCCACATTTTAGCCCTCAGAAAAATATGTAAAGACAGGCAATGCTCATACAAACAGTGTCAAATTAATGCTTTTCCTTTCTCTTCCAAACAGGGCTTTCTACAAATGAACAGTAACAATTTTGAAGAAGCCATCTGTAGGAAGAAAGAAGGTGATTTATATGAGTATTTGTTGTCACCTTGATTTAGTAAGTGATCAGTTATGGTCTGTGAATTAGTCCTACAGATTGTTAGTGTAGAACAGAACTCTAGCAGTTCAGTCTGAAGACACTTGCTACTCACATTAAGCAAGAGACACTATCACTTTTTGGCTGTGGATTTAGTTCAGTACAACTCTTGGTGTCAGTCTAATCTCAGTGAATGTCTAGAGGAAGATGTAGAGGATTCTCTGCGGTCCTTCTAGGTCTTTAAAATACACCAGTCCATAGCTTATTAGCTGTGAACCCTATGTGGAGAAATGCTTTTAGATCTTACATAAAAAGCTGTTTTGGAGAGATCTAGCAATTCTACTCATTATTTGGGTTGAACAGTTTTCTCCTTTATAAATCCCCAATCTTCCCATTTGTGATTTTGACAAACTTCTAAAAATGTTTCAGCAGGAGATTTTCCGTGACATCCAGCTAAAGTTACTTCCAAGATCCAAGCTAAGGATGAAAAATGCTTTTTTTTTCTTGGCCTGAAATTCTTGAGTACTCTTTCTTGTATGGGGGGGTGGGATGAGCAACATTTTTTCCATTCTTTGGAAAGGGCTCACAATGTGGCGAAAGAACTGACTATAGTGGAGAGCATGGAGAAAAAGAACAGCGTTTAAAAGACCAGAGCAGTTTTCAAGGTACATTTAGACTGTGATTTTATAAACCTCACAGGGTCCATCCTCTCTGAGTGCAAATGGAAGGGAAGCACATATTGCAGCCAGGAAGGACGGGGACAGAAAGGACAGTACTGCCCCAAAAAGATGGACTCTGTCTTGTCCCTGGACATCTTCTTGTCCCTCTGTCCCAGGTGATGCAGGGCACTTCATTCGATCACTCTTTGAAGAGGTGGGTGGTGCCGCTGAAAGCCAGTGGTAGCTGTACTTTGGGCAGATGAGGTGCCAGGCTAAAAAATCCTGAAAAACCAGGAAAGACACACACCAAACAGAAAAATCAGATTTCTGGCAAGATCTGGCTGTCATAATTTATATTGGTGAGTACAGATGGGATCTTCATTCATGGAAATGCTGATTACACAGACCGTGTGTTTTCTGTGGAGGACAGCGATGACTCCCGCAGAAGGATAATATGGCTGTGTCATTCAAAGTTCTGAAACAGAGCATAATGACCTTATTTCTGGTATTGCCTAGCTTTTGAATCCTGATCTTAGCAACCTTTGGATTGTTCATCTAATCGAAGTTTTATGTGCCACAATAAGACTCTGACAGGCTGGAATGCTAATTATTAGGCAGGCTTCTTAATCTCTTTCTAGTTTTACCGTTCCAATATGGAAAGAGCCCAGCCCTGAAACTGGGTTATGAAATATGATTGATCTAAAACTACATTTTTCAGTCATCATCTGCAGATCCCTGGAAGGACTGCTGTGGAGTTTGTCCAAGGTAACTGCTTGTTGTCAGTCAGCTTGCATTTGAAATTCAGATTCTTCCTCTCTACTACACAGCTCTTGGTTTGCAAATGAAAAACATGGATTTGAAACATCAAGGCTGATTTTCCTGGTGTTCTATTGTTGATGGCTTGCCAGTGGGGTTTAACTAGATATACCTGAATGTTGTCATGTGATTAGAACAGAATACATTTTTTGGAATAAAGATCATATTTGGATGGTTTATCTTATTTTTTTTTTCTTTTTGAATTGACCACAAGCAAGTTGTGACTATTTACAACATATTTGCTTAATCAAAATTACTCAGTGGATAACTCCCTGGTCACAAGCAATTTAAGAGCAACCTATATCTAATATGCACTATTTAGACACTGAATGAGTTGAATGAATTCATTACTCATAAGGGTGGTTTTGCACTGTGTTCTCCCACTGGGCAAATAAAATTTAGCTTCAGGTTTTGTGCAAGATCACTCCCATTGCAAAAGTCCAAAATTTCCCTTTTCTGTGAATGTTTCCAAATGTTCCTTAAAAATCTACTGCTTGGCACAAACGATAGATGCTGTCAAATTCAGTGTGCACTCGGACACCTGCAGGGCCTCTGGAAAACAGCTCCTGATTGCTGGACAAGTATGAACAACTTAAAGGCAGTAAATGCTTCACTTCACACTTCCTTTTTATTAAAAAGCCAACAAACTTTTTTGGCCTATATGATATCCCTAAGTGAATCACTTGTAAAGATGTGAAAGAATGTTTCCAGAAAATCATTTGTACACACAAGATCTGGCCAGGGAAATTGCTTCGTTGTATACAGAACACCCTCTGGAAGAGCTGTGTGTCACTTCTAGGTCACTACAGCATATCAGATCTGCAAGAGCAAAATACTTGTAACATAACATCATAATCAAAACAAGTAACAGTTTCCCTTGTTCACTGCTATAGGTCTGTTAACTCCTGGCTGTCGTGGATTTTGACCCACTCCAACACATCCGATACTAAGCTGTATGTTACTCATTGGCTTTGTTAATCACATTATAGCCTTTTGCGAGTTTTGAGACACAAATCTCACAAAAAATTAGAAGCTTACACATTTTTTTAAATAAATAATTTACTTGTCTTTTAATAACAAATATAAAGGGCTCAGTGAAAGGACAGGAAGTTTTACTCAATTCTTTTGAGTAAGGACATAAAGGCTGATAGGCATAAACTGTTTTTAGGGGAGAGGGAAAAGGGAAGGGGACTAGAAGGGTTTTGGTCTGTCCTCAGGATTTCCCCATCTGGATCCAGTCGTTGTGTTGTTTCTGCCAATACAGACAGCACTGTACGTAGCTGTGCTGTTTGTATTCTGCCTCTCGGGCAACTGCGACTTGAAGGTTGTAATTAGGTTAAAATCAGGACCCATGGAGGGACTTCACCTCGATTGGGCGCAATCAGCACCCTGGCTCCCTCGGTAGGAAATGAAAAGAGGGGGGTTATTGGACAGCCTCGTTTTTTAGACACCTATTTCGGATGAGACATGCACAAGACTCCACTGCTCGCACTGACCACGTCTCTGCTTGCTAAACATTTATTTATTATGCCATACCCAGATGTCTCGCACATCTCTTGCACTGTAGCTCCCACAGCCACTTGCACCAGAGCTGCAGCTCCCCTTGCTAATCTTGATGGGCTGGACTTTAAGTCTGGCTGGAAAGTCACTCCAAGTGTAGAAGTCATCTACAGGGCCTCAGCATTTAACTGAGTGGTTCTCCAAGACAGGAGAGCTACGCTGAGGAAGCAGTGAGCCGTGGGAGATGGGACCGCCCTGTTCCTTGCCTGCTCCCCTAGAGCTGCTGGAGCACACAGGACAGTAGAAGGAGCAGAGTGGTGTACAGAGCATCACAACAACCCCAGTGTTGGTTTTGTCTTACTGAGACATCTCCTGGGATGTCAGCAGGTAAGAAGGAGATTGAATTCCTTATCTTCCAGATCTGTGTCACATTTCCGTACTAAACTATTCTCACTCCAAGAACCTTGCTCACATGCATTTCTCCCCATAATTCAGTTTTTTCTTTCCTCTGTAAATCACATGCACTATAGAGCCCCATTTATGAAAACAAGATCTATGACAAAACCCTCCTAACACCAGTAAATCTTCTTTTAATGAATTGGGCCTGTAGCTTCAATTATGAAGCTGGGATATGAGGGCTGCTGAGTGAGCCATGCCAACAACAACACTGAGGCAGATCACTGTCATAAGGGTGTTAGGAGAGTCTTGGGAAAGGCTTGGACACTGCCTCTTTCCCTTCAAGCACTTTCACATCTGCACTGCATTATATCCCCATCCAGATGACTTCACTGGGATCTCCAGTGTTCTTGGGAGTACTTACATTATAAGAAAAAACCCACTAATTTATTTGTTCAGTCTTCCACATAAATATACCCATAGTCTAGTGTGAAACAGCTCACATTTATGTGGTTTGCTTTGTTTTCAAATGCACCTAGCCTGGATTTTCAGTTTTACAGTGTATGTAAAGAATTAAACCCTTTAATTACATTGTAAACTCTCGGGATCCTATTTTTACCCTCTTTCTGTGCAGTACGTACCATAAGACACTACTGTCCTTCAGCATTACTAGGAATAAAGCACTTGCAGGTATCCTGCAGGAGCTGGATGGGCCACTTGCAGGGTGGGGCAGATCTAGTGGCTCCCACATGGCCAGGTGATGTGGGAAGGATGAAGGTGCTATTTCTATCCTCTCCCTTGGGAAGTACATTTGGGCCATCCATAAGACAGGGTGTTGCCGAGCCCAGTTTTCTCTTTAGCTGTGAGAAATTGCCAGTGGACTGACATGTGATAGGGGATGCTCTTATCCTTCTAGCCTTGGGAACAGAGAAAGAGGAAGAGTACAAAGGAAATGTTCCCCCTCAAACCCTCCTGCCCTCATCTGTGACCAGTGTGATGATAAAGGCACTGGAGGTGGAGGGATCAGATTGCCTCAGGTCTTGCTCTGTGCAGGACCTCAGATTTCTGTCTTTAATGTAGAGATCAGGATGATTTTCACCTGTTCTTGTCATATTGACACCAGTAACAAGCTTTTCTTGCTACCTGCTTCTTCTGTTGGCCTCGCAGAGTAGCTCTCTTGAGTCATCTTGGTACTGTAGTAAAACCCAATATTGCAGAGGACATCTTTGACTCCATTTTAATTTTTAAAAGGCTGCACTTGTCCTGTTTTCTGTCTTCCTGCAGCAGTCTGGGTCATGTTGATTTAGTGATGGAAGACGCCTTGGTTGAGAAATGGGAGAAGGGAATATTAAAACAATAAATTTCACTTACTGGAATGCTTGGCCTAGAGACACCTGTTCTGTGGATTTTCATCACCTGAAGTGGATGCTGGTCTAGTACAGCTACAGCAGCACATAGGCACTCTTGTGGACTGCAAGATGGACTGCAAGCTTGATAAAGAGAGATCTCTGAGCACTGAGGAGAACTACTAAAATTTTCCATGTTGTACTATCTTCTTTCCTTAAGTTACATGGTTTATTCCTACCAGTGAGGAAGAAAAAAATATTGAAAATATGAATATTTACAACATTTTCATCTGAAAATGGGCTTCTGCACAATGATAATGATCCAACTTCGTTATTGTTTTTTTTTCTGTGAAAGTGCCTGGCTTGTACAGGAGTTTCAGTTTGGGAGAAATTTCAAAAAACTTGGGGAATATTTAGCTGCAGACTTTGTGGTTTCCTTATTGAAACAAAAATAAAAATGGAATTTGTTGGGTTGTAGAAAATATGTATTCTCATGCATTCCCTTAGTTTCAAAATATTCTGATATTTGAAAACAGAATACATTCTGCACAAAATGCCTGTTCTGCTTAGCCTTACCCCAAACCTGAATTAATGCACCATCCTGCACAGCATTGCTTGGCAGGGGAGGGGTGACTCTGCAGGAACTGTGTGTATAGCTGTTGGAGGAAAGGGAACCGTTGTCACCTGTGTGTGTGCCCAAGCATGGGAGAAAGGCTGCAGACGTTTCAGCCTCTGAAGGGCCACAGCAGTTTGGGGTACAGCAGAGGAGAGATGTGTGAGTGCGCATTCAGCCTTCTGGTGACAGCCACATGACAGCCACATCTATGGCGCTTGGGAATGTGAGGATGAGTATTTCCCCTGATAGCTCAGTTTCTGAAAACCAGCTGGGGGCACATCAGTAAGGTCAGGCATTGCTCATGAGTCAAAAATGAGTCACTCTTTATCTAGATATCAAACTGTAAATATTCTGGTCTGGAAAATCATTTTGCTGGTGTAGACTAACCTCATGGACTTGGGGTCGGCTGCATAACCCAGAAGATTTCAGGGAAGGGTGTGGCTGAGAAAGCAAGAGAAAAGACCCTAGGACTGCAGCCAGTTTTAGTCAGAGGAACTGCTTTGTTATTGTATTACAGCTGCACGGTGTTTTTAACTACAAACTCTGCTTCAGATCCAGGCTGAAACGGGTGCCGCAGCTGTTTGTATGGCAAAACAAATTACAAATCCCTCATGACACACTGTTTGAAAGTCCTTTGAAAGCATTGTTTGGGCAGCAGCAGGACTCTTTTCAAACCCCACTCTGGTTGCAGCTCTTGTTTCTAAAGGTACAGCTATACAAACAAGTGACTGTGGGGACATGCATGTGTATCACATCATGTTTTCCACAGCAAGATCCCATTCACAGCCTGTGGTAAGTGAAACGGTCCCTAACCATAAAGGGGAATTTGCTCCAAGGCAAGAGGAAGAAGTTGCAACTAGCAGCTACACTGACATTGTAAACCCACACCTCCACTTCATTCAGAAGTACCTGTAGCTGTACCCTGTGTTACTGAAGCACTTGTTAAAGGTGCAGTGCTACAAGAAGCAACTGTGCAGGAGGTACCTGCAAAGTGCACGGGGTGTTGGAAATGGATACAGCTACTTGTGCAGTGAGTGGGAAAAGAGAAGTGTGTCCCTTTATACACCTGTGTTACAGTGTTATCCGCCTCCTCCATCCATTGCCTGGAAAATTCTGGCTAGTGGGATGTTTTCTATATGAATCCCAATCTAAATTCTCACAATTAAAAGGAGATGGGCTGAATTTGCTGTCTGCTGCATTGGGCACGATGTGGTTATTGGTCATGTCAACAGCATGTGGAAGTAGTGAGGACCTACTGTAGATACTTGCAGCATCACAGGAAAAGAGCTCCTGCACTTCTGACGAGCCCCTATGGGCACAGCATGGCCTGGGTGGGTGGAAGGCCCATCTCAATGTGTGGAAAGGCCATAGACTCAGTGTAGACTTAATTTTATGGACTTCATTCACAGACTTCATTATATCTGTTACTGTCCTTTATGCGAGCAAAAGGGAAATAGCGAGTGAATGGCACAAGGATTGTATTTGAAGTCTACCCATATTTCCCCTCCAGCTAGGATTTTGAGTGCCTCTAATTCCCTAAATTAGTGACGAGGTTAAATACTGCCAGAGAAATACGGGCTAAGGTTGGAGCTCCAGTCAGCCAATATCTAGGTAATAATTTAAAATGTATTATTCATGAACACTTTATTACTGTTCACATTAAATCATTATAATTCTTTCAGTACCAATGTCCCTGCTTCTCATGAGTGGTGTTTAATATTAGCTGCTGTTGAGCCCTTTCCAGCCAAATAAAATCAGTCTTAGTTCATTCTGTCTTGCTTGGATCAACAAAAATGGAACACAATGAACTTCCCCTGCTCTGTCACTTATCTTGCCAGGCTGGGAGAGGGAACGTACCACTACAAAACATTGCCCAGTGCTTTCCTTTGACAGCACACAGTCCAGCTCGTGCAAGGACCATGACAGTGCCACAGGATGCTGCCCCCTCCCAGCTCCTCTGTCTGCCAGCACAGGAGAGCCACTATGCCTGCCCTCCTCGACACGGCTGCTTTGAGAGGGCAATTCGGCAGTGCAGTGGGTCCTCCAATTAGATTGCTTTCCAGAAAGACTCAAAGAGGGATATTCCCTCTTCCTCTCTCCTCCCCAGTAGGCCCTGTGCAAGGCACCAGGTTGGACACTGTGAGAGCAGCCCTGGTGCTGGGCTGGCAGCACAGGTCTAGGCCCTGCAGCAAGTAATGGGAAACCAGCTTATCCCTTGCATGCGGCTGACATGTAATGATGGAGACTGGAAATTTTGGGTATACCCAAACCAATCTCTATTAGGAGTTTGAAAGCTGGGCATTGGGAATGTTTCTGAACCATGAAAGCAATGCCAAGAACAAAACCATAGTATAATGTCAGGTTCTTTTGATTAAACCTAAAATGTTCCCAGTATTACTTGAAAACTAGAAGCAGACAAAATTATCCATCATGTTATAGATAACTTGGCTGCAGAAATATGGCATCAGCATATGCTGGAAAGTAAAAGCTAACATGATTAGTAGACTATTAATTCCAGCATCAGTCCTGCCTGCATGAGATCCATATGTACAGAAAATAAGGTCTTTGGAGCAAAAACCAGAGTTTCTGTGTATCAGTAGAGCAGGTGGAATAGGTCTGAGCACTAGACTAAAAACTGTGATATTGAAAAAATTGGCAATGGCCTTTGAAAATGTTTGCCCATTTGAAGAGTTGCCTCAGTCTTGTGCTTATATTGAAGCTGGATGATACCAGAAGTTTAATTCCACTGAGCTGGTTAGGCTGAATTGGATCTGGCATCCAGGTGTGTCCACCCAAAAACTGGGTTTCAAAGCTCATGGACTTCATAAAAGCTGTGATTACAGAACTTGTAGTCAGTGCTCTATGTGATGCAGTTTGCATGATAATGCATCGAACACTGGCCCCCAAATCTCCCAAGCCTCTGGGTTTTTGCACTTGCTGTTTCCCAAGTGCCTTAACTCAGAAGCAGCAAATACCTCTTTCCTCATTTATAGGGGGAAAAAAAAAGACTTGATTAAAGACTGGTAAAGACTTGATACCTGGTAGTATGATTAGCCCCACAGAACTGCAGTAGTTTTCATTTCCCGGGGAAAATGAAGAAGAAATTGCATCCTGCTGAGTTTTGGCAACATTTTGACAGGGGAAGGTCCATAAAGAAAACACCATCAGCAAAGGTCTTGTGAAAAACAAACTTCAAGATCACTTGATTCAGAAAGTCCTGTTAAATCATGTTAAATGTTTTCTACGCATCCATGAAGGGTATGACAGCTGGTGTCTCCATACCACTGCAGCCTGGATTAAGTTACAAATTATACACATACCGTCCTCTGCTAGCCTCCCTCTCATGAATCCAGCATAGCCCTTCTAAATCAATTTGGCTATAGCATTTTCTGGCCTAATCTTCAGTATTTTAACACTAATAATGTGTGTTGCAGTTCATCTATCCCAGGATTTTTATTTCCTCGGTGGGATCTGAGGAAATTCGTGTTCCCTTTCCTGGGAAAGGCAGTGATTTCCTCATGGTGGATGAAAGCTTGCCACTCTTTGCTGAAATAGCTGTCCCTCACCCAGGAACATGCTGTGCTGTGCAGCTCCCAGCCATGCCTCGTCTGACCTCCAGAAGTCACCCCATACCACATCTCAGTCATGGGAATTGTGACAGCCAGAGCAAACCCACAGGAGATCAGAGATCAGTACACTCTTTCCTATCCATGGCCTCTCTATCATTTGAATGTTACCACATTTAATTAATTCCAGAAATTCTTATGTTAAAAATCTTGTTTGCAGGTGAAGGAGAAGCTCGCCACATACTGTTGGAAATCTGAACAGTAATTTAAGAATCGTTTCTAGTCCAGATCTAATTGTTACAGAGAAAGAAAGAATAACAGTGAAGTTAAAATTATTTCACACACGCCTGATTTCTACCCCATTTCCTGGTGTCAGGCTGCTCCTCCATGTCCTGAGGTGGGTGGCCCCAGTCTAGTTCGGCTGGGGCATTGCAGCGAGTCAGGGACATCCAGAGTGTTTTGCAAGGAGGATCGTGATGTTCATGTTGATGGTGTTTCCTTTCTTGATCCAGGATCCGTTTGAAGTAGTTTTCGTAAGTTTTCTAGCTTGCTTTTTTTACACCTTGCTCTTTCTACACCGGTCTGCACTTCCATGTTCCTCTGGAATTTACTATATATAGTGCACTTTACATATGTTTGGTACTGTTTCTTTTTCTTATTTTACCCTAAAACCAGGTTTGTCCAGCTCCACTTTTATTTGGCTTTATTGAACTAACTCTACTTGAATTTTATTGAAGGGAGAGATATTTATAGCTGTGGGATCACCAGTGTCAACCTGTGCCACACCTCTTGCCATCCCATGCCTGTGCTCCTCTGTGGTGCATCCTGTCTGTCCACTTCTCCATGGATGTTGTGGCTGACCTGTCCACCCCTACACTGCATTATTGTATGGATCAAAAATAGTTTATTCTGCATAGAATAACTACAGTCTCTGTAAAAATGTGGCCATAGCATGCAAAGATGTACCAAAGTAAAACAAACTAACTTTGCACACACAGTCACTTACAGAACTTACTCTAAAGTAAGTTCATCTTTGCCACAACGAAACGAAGCAAAACAAAGTAAAACAAAACTGAAAGCAGGTCAAGAGTTCAAACAGAGCAGAGCCCAAAAATCTCAGTCCTGAGTATTTTGAAATCCAGCGCAAAGCTTCTGGCCTGAGAAAGGCAGTGCTGCACTACAGGGCTACTTCATCACATGATACCCTGCTCAGCTTCACAGGCGATAGTTTTCCAGTGCCTCACATGAAAATAAGATTTGCAACCATTGGAGCATGAGAGGATGGATGACAGTGACACGTAAAGGCAACAACATGTTTCAAGTGTTAGACCAGTCTGTGCTTGTTTTTTTTGATTAGCTGTTCGCAAGCTGCTAGTAGAGAAGTGCTGCTGTGGGTGATGGAACAGGTATCTCTTGCTTTTTATCTCTTGAGCTTCAGGCCTGTCTTAACAGAGGCAAAGGCTGGGTTTGACAACCCAGGTGCATCCCAGCAGGCCTGGGAAGGTGCATCTCCTCAGGATACCCTGCTTGCTTCCAGAAGGCAGTGAAGCATTTCACATTTGGCATGGGCAGTATGTCAAAATTCTTTTATTTTTCCTTTCAGACACATCATTTCCCAGATAAATAGCACCTAAGAATTTCTGGCATCACTGCAGTACATCCTGTTCTTTAAAGAGATATGAATGTTCAAGTCTGCATCACTCTGGCTTTCACTGAGGTAGAGCCATGGGGCACTGGGCACTTTTATCCCGAGCTGTCAGTAGGTCTCTGACCCTGACAGTCCTGCTGTAATAAGATACTTAGTGCCACCAAGCAAGGAAAATGCCATTTCTATTTGCAAAATGGACACACTTCCTTGGGTAATAAATGAAGCGGGTCACTGTCTATATGGGCTGGCAGTTATCTTCAGCTCCTTGCTCCTTGATTTACTGTGTGTGGGAACAGCTTGGCACATCTATATTGCAAATTAAATACCAAGCAGATAGGTGATCTTTTGAGTTTGCATCTCAAACTCAAAGGAAGGAAACAACTTTCAAGCTGAGGTTCAGCTCTCCTTCAGTTCAAATCATGTCACTCAACTAATTAAAGTGTTTGATCAGCAGTTTTCATGCAGCTCCAGTCTGCACAGACTGTTCTGGGCTTTTTCTTCTCCCTCTTCCTCTCTCTGTCTCTCTCTTTCAGCAGTCAAATTTTACTTCAAAGGCTGGTTGAAGCTTTTAGACTAGTATTACACCACTCACTGGTTAAGTGGGAGCTGCTTAAAATCCAGCATAATTGCATTGTCTTTGTGTATCTGTTTTCCTTGGGGCCCTCCTGGCATGTGGAATCAGTGGGTCTTTTAGAACTATTAGGGCCAGGCACAGTTTAGCCAATGAAAATGCTAATTAGGATGGAAAAATACATTGTATGCATTGCACATGTTTAGCTCTAAAAAAAAATATGAAAAATCCATAGCCTTAACACTCTAAAAATGTCAGATAGTTCTCTCAGATGATGTCTTGGGAGTTCTATAAGCCTCAGCAGAGATTATTTTGTTAATGCCCCCCCGATAATTAGATCCACATGCACACAGGATACACCATAAGCCCTGTCTTGCCTTTCAGCTTCAGGCCTGTGACAGTGGTTTGTGTTGAACTTCTGGGTTTTAAAATAGCATAAAAATATGTCAACTAGATATTGAAGCTACCAGATGAAGCCCCTGGGTTAGGAGAGGCCAGTACCCACCCCTGTGCAACCCTCCTGTGCTGCCTTGTGTCACGTCCCACACAGCCAGATGCTCCATCTCCTGTAGGACCTCTGTCTTACCCAGGGTACAGCAGTCTAATTAACCAACAGCTAATCAAGAGGTGGCTTTCATCCTGTTCCTCATGGGTCCTGTAGCCTAGGGCAGAGTCAGACCTCAGACCCCAGAACTGGAGCTCAGCAGCCAGTTGTCAGCACCCAGGAGAGGTGAGGATGTGTCTGTCCTCCACCTTCTCCAGATATCCCATCCACCCCCACACACATGGCTCCTTGCTCTGTGTCATCCTTCCCTTCTTCCTGTCAATGGGCAGACCCCATTCATTTCTCTGTCCTTCACTTCCAACTAAAGGCAGGATGTTGAATCCTGTCCCTTGCCACTCTGTTGGCAAAGGGACATTTGGGACCCAGTGAGGGAGCCCGTGCCTAGCACAGAGGGACCACAGGGCAGCCCAGAGCTGCTCAGTGCCTGCAGCAGCAGGAACACGGCTTCTGGTGGCACACGTCAGGGCCCGTGCCATGCAGCAGCAAAGGGCAGTCGGGCAAGCTCACTGCTGGGGCACCCCGAGAGCTGGGCAGCTTCTGTTCCGATAAAGCATGTGAGAAGTGCAAGTTCTGTGAGGCAAAAGTGACCCTTAACTCAGGGAATGTTCTTGGAAGGGCGTGTATCTGCAATGGCAATGCCAGACTGCTGCTGCAGCACAGGGGTAGCTGAAGGAGGCCCATCAGAGAGGCTAAAACGAGGCAGTTAATGTTTATAGTGTGCTGAGCAGTGTGTATTTTATTTTAGCCTTACTCTTGGAAATGGATGAACTGGTTTAAACTGCACTCCCAGTGTCACAGGGCCTCTTATAATACCAGCACTTTGCTACAGACCATTTCTGAAAGATGAAGGAGGTGAGAGCACATTTGCACCCGCAGGAGGAAGGGCCCACTTAGCCCCTTGCTTTACCAGTCCCCCCACTTGCTCCTTGCACTGGGTCCACGAAGCCTCTCATGTGCTCCCGGCTCTCCGCTCTGGCATTGGTTCAGGAGTGAAGAGGCACAAGGGGATGGTTCCCCCACATGCTTGGCATGTGTCAGGGCTTGCCTTCCCTTCCCTCAGCCCCAGGGCTGCTCTGGAGACATGGAGGTTATGCATTAGTGCAAGAGGAGGGGATCCTCTCCTTTGGAGGAGGAGCATTAAAACATAAATAACTGCAGAAGATGAAAATGATGTTAAGAAAACAAGTCCAAAGGTTTTAACTGTTAAAGCAGAAAAATAACATTTCATAAACATAATCTTCCTAATACTCCATAATGTACTTCTCTGTGTCACGCAGCACAATAATTTCCTGTTCAGCTTCACTTTCTGAGCAAAAGCAGAGACCAAGATTGGCAAGCTGTAACGGGAGAGCCGGCGCCCTCCCCCAGCCCCAGCCACCAGAGAGCCTACTTTCTCCTGCCTTACTCTCAGCATAAGCCCGTTCAGCCACCGGGTGATCCTCTTGAATCGCTTTTTAACCAAGTCAAGACTTCTATGGCAACAGCCTTGTTTGTGTGCGAGTAAGGAAGGGGATTTGTAGCGAAGTAGTGAAGGGAGGGGAAGAGAAGACATTTGGCTAAGAACTGCTTACACAAGTAAAAACCATATTTCCTCTGCATCTTGCTTCAGAGTAAGTTTTTGGAGAATGGGAACTCTAGAAACCTGTAATTACCGTTTGCTTTCTCTACAGTTTTTTTGGTTTTTTTTTTTTTTTTTTCTTTTTGTGGTATTGCTCTGGTAGAAGTCAGCTTGCTTTGCAGACTCGTGCATGTACCTGCTGCTGTGTTCCCAGGGGAGACCCGGCTCGTGCTCGGGGTCTGTTCTCCCTCCGCTGCCGCTGTCCTCGCTCCAGTGCCCCCACCAAGAGCCGAGTTTCGCACGTTGTACAGCACGTCCCAACTCCCGAGGTGCGAGGACGTTTGTTGATTGTGCTCGACTGAATCCAGATTGCTTTTCCATTTTGGGAGAGCTATATTTAGGCTGCCCAGTAACTGTGCTCTGGACTTTCTAAAATAAATCAATGCACAAGGCCCTGGTTTAGCGGCCGCCGGTGCCAGCGCAGAGCTCAGCCTGCCCCAGCTCTGCGGGCTTTGAACAGCCGCGGGCAGAGACCCGCTGCCAAGTTCGGGGTTTAACGAGTCTCTCCTCCCGCCCCCTCTGCCCTTGTGTCCCGCCTGCCACCTGCTGACCTGCACTCAGGTTAATATAGCTCTGGTATGAATTCAGCTGAATTATGGATTTGCACCTATGCAGAGAGGTCAGAGCTCCTGGGGTATTTTCCTATTTTAACCATCACTCGATACATATTTAGATTTATAAAAAAAATAACCGCCCATCTTTGACCTCTATAGGAAACAAGTCAAACAAAACAATCTCTTCTATTGCAAGTTTGGTCCTAAATCTGTATTTTAATACCAGGGATCCACTTACAAACTGAACCAAAGGTTCAGTTTACAATCTGAACAATTACTGACTGTAATTTTCCTAAGTTGTTCTGCAAAACTTGGAGAGTCAGACACAAGAAATTTTTTCCTTACTCACTGAATCCTTTTTTTTCCCTTAATGTGGACTGGACATTGTGGAGCTAGTTAGAAAGTAAGTCTGCAGGAATTAGGCCTCAAAGCTTAAATACAAATTTCCCTTATTTTATAGGTATAAAGACTGGTTTTGGCCTATGTCTTTACCCACCAGTAGTTGAGTTTGTAGCCACACATTGTCACTCTATCCTGTAGAGACTTTTCAGTGTTTGTATAAGGTTCACTGACATTATTATCTTACGGAGTAGCCAGTGATGGTCCCTGCTTGCAGACATCAGCTGTGGGCTGGTGCTAGAAGCATCATTCGGAGGTTTTTGCAGAACTGAATTCTCACTGGGCTGGCAAGGCTGTGTGCCAGCAGCCTGTCTGGCCCCACAGAGTGGAGGATGTCCAACATGAAACCGAGTTTCATACCTAGAATATCAGCCTTGAAGACAACCACAGTGTCCTTTATTTAGAACTCATTTGAGACAATGTTAGTAATTAATTGGCTGTTCAGTTTTTGTGGTTGGGATAGGATTTTTATCAAGCTCGTGTAATTGAAGCACCCATGGGTCACATGAATAAATAAAAGGTATCATTGCTGGGGTCATACAGATCTTGAACAGCACCCAGCTGTTCACCGAGGTGCAAACTTGCCAGGCAATATGAACTTCCAGAGTTCAAAGAAATGGTCAAAGCCTACCAAATTGCAACATTTCTCATAAATAAAAATGCTCCAATGTATCAGCTGTCAGGAATTCAGTGCCTAATCTGTCCCATCATTGACTGGAGTGATAGGGACACTGCAGCTGGAAGGATGCCATTCTGGGAAGCTATCACATATAGTCTGTAAATTAATTCCTGAAAATTTTCAGCAGTTTTGTCTGATCAGCTCTTTTACTGCTGTTTTCTTTTTAAGAAATCTTGTGACTTCTGCTCCAGTGATCTGGCCAGACCCAAGAGTGAGGGGCTGAGAAGCTTCAAATCAAATCAGATGTGAGAGCTAAATAAATTGGGGGGTTCTTGGCAAGACTTCTCAGAAACACAGAAACAGATGTAAAAAGAGGCACAGAAGGAACAGCAATGCCTCAGCTGCTCCTAATGAGGGTCCCAGCACAGAGCTGGTTAACCCTGCTCAGGGACTTGCAGGCTCCTGGGTAACCAGAGGAGAAGCTGAAAATGCAGTGTCAGCACATACAAGAGTTAGAATGGCTCTTTCCAACCTTGTGAGCTGCCACCACATGCTGCTGGTATTGTGCTGTGGCATGTATTGCACAGCCCAGCAAGGCTTCTGTCTGTCTTGCGAGCTCCTGTGCAGCAACCATGAAATGATCGGTTCTGCCATTTTTGGCAAAGCTTAACTAGAGAACATGCCTGAGGAAATGCAGACATGCATGGACTGTCACTGTCACCAATGTAGCCTGTTTGGTGGGAAATTCAAGGTGTATGAAGGATTCAAGAAGACATTTTCCACTGATGCCAGATTTGGGGCCTGTCATGCTGCACCAACAGTCCCAGCAAAGTCTTTACCGAAGGGAAAAAAATAGAAAATATGTCATAAGACCCTCCCCAGAAGAAAGGTTGCTCTGAACACTGGCTGGAAAAGTTCCCATGCACTTCAAGTGCCTGTGGTTGTATTAGTCATGCAATGACGAGAAAATAGTCTGCTCTGGGGGCTTGGTGGTGGCTGGGAGGGTGGGATGGAGCTGGCTTCTCCCAGCTCTTCCACCTTGCCTTTCCAGACCCACAACAAAACAGGGAGAAAACACTGACAAACATGCACGGCAGCTCGGGGCTAAGCCAGGGAAGCTGATCTGTTGTTGAAGCCATGCTGAGGATGGCAGGAGAGGAAGACACGCACTGGTTATTTTCAAGTACAGAGAAGCAATATTTTAGCAACTGTTCTGAAATGCAAACAAGGAGAGGTTTACTGCGTAATGTTTCCTGGCTTTGAGGTAATCTTTATTACAAAAGCAAGTTACCACTTGTAGATTTTTTTTTTTAATTCCTGATTAACCGAACTCCAGACTGCCTGCCTCTGAAATAGTCCTATTTTGTGCCTCTGTCATTGCTAGAAAATTAAAAAGGGAATACTTGACAGGCATGAAAGCTCTTTTCTTGCCTTTTTTGGTAGCATGTCCTACTACAATAATTCTGTCGAAACACAAACAAAGGGCACTTTCTAATTGCTAAGCAAAAAGCAAAGCAAGAAGCATAAAATATTCAGTGGGGTAACCCATGCTTTAAAGATTGTATTTCTGAGCATTGTGTCACATTCTGATATGAGTGGTAATGCCCAGCAGCTCCTGTCATGGTGAGGTTTACAATGCTGATATCCAGCAAACAGGTACAGAACTAAATAATAATGTAAAAACTATTTTTTTTTTACATGGAAAAGAAATTCACAAAACAAACTAACCAAAATTGATCCTTATTTTTGCTGAAAACTGGGCATTGGGGTAAGTATATTCCACAGCAGTGGCTCACAGGCTAGTTCCATTTCCGGTGTGTAGCTCCCATGACAGACTGAGCCTCACATGGTGCCCCAGGCACAGGTGTCCCCTAAGCCCGAGGGGCTCAGCAGGCTGGGGGAGACCCCGAGGAAGAGGAGCATGGAGCTCAATCTAGTGGTAGTTTAGGAATGGTAAAACTTAAAAGATTCTGGTTTCTTATGGTTTCTAGGAGTCCACTTGTTCCATATGAAGCCAACGCTCTGAAAACTGAGTGGCACTAAAAATGCAGTTTTCACAGAGGAGTTAAGCTGCCCGGAAAAATGTTGGCCACCTGTAGTAACAAAAACAGCGTGCTGCTGAGCCGATCCTGGCAAAGTACCTGCAAAGCTGAATGTGCCTCATAGTTAGGAGGGTTTCCATGCCTCTGCATTCCTGGCCAGAGAGGAAGGGCTGAGTATGGGCATAGAGGATCTCAGTGGAATGCAAGGCAGGTCACGAGCTGCAATAAGGACGGTCAGATGGCCAGTGGTAGGTGTTCAGTGTATCTGTCTCATGGTTTTACAAAGTGAATTTAAGTATCTATATAAGGAGAAGCTGAGGTACTTATAATCCATTAAATTTGACAAGGAACATTACTGGATATAATACTGTTTCCTAGTGGTCTTGCTGGGATTAGAACCCTTGTTATAACAGCTATTCCTATTTGTCTTGTTATCCTTGCTAACCCTTATTTATCTTCTCTTTTTGTGTTTGTCCCTGCATTTCTTTTAGTTAGCATCTTTAGTTGCAGCATCCTGTGGTATTGGGGAGGAAATTTGGACATGAAGTTGCACAGCAGGGGGAAAGTTCTCTATAGCAGTAACAAGCAGCAAGAAAAGATATGCAACATTTAAATTATTTCTTGCTTCCTTGCCCTGGGCAGGCTGGTACAAATTGTATCTCCTGTTAGACTACAAGAACTGCAGAGGGAACAAGCGATTTAGTTAACAGGAAACAAAATGTGTTTGTATTAACTGCTTAGTGGTCAAATGTGTTAAAAATATTTATATAACAATAACAATCTATTTCATAGCTTACGTATGACTTAGTATTTCCAAAGACTCTGTTAAACAACAGTGCTTGTTGGAGTCTCTGACAGCGAGGACAGCTTGTATGCACATTGAAATGGATAGGTTGTACGCAAATAGACATTATATTTTCTGCCAGAAGTCCCAAACTCAGATCTAAAACTTCGGGAATTGATGAAGTTATGCATCCTTAGCAGAAAGTTTCAGAAAGATTATCTTCAAGGAAGGCTACTTTTGCTTCGGCTTGTGGTACTGCAGCCAGGGGGAGCATCTACAGATACAAAGCCGAAAAACTACCAGCACAAAAAAATTGCAGGAAATCTTCAGCTCGCTCATATAAGTGTATTTTATGAGTGTCCAGAACTGCTCTAAACCTTTCTTTGTCGAAGTGGAGTCTCACTGTTGTTGAGAACAGCTAGAAAATAAATTACAAGTAAACCAAGCTGTACCAAAATTAAATGCCAGCTGTGCTACAGCCTCACAGATAATATATGTTTGAATTTCTGCATAGCTGCGATATATGTGTCTGAGGCAGATGGACTGGCATTGACCTTCTTTGCAGGGAAAAAAAAACAAAAAACAACCAAAAAAACCACCAAAGGGGGCAGGGGGAGAAAAAATCCCATTCCAGATAACGAGACCACAGAGCAACTTGTTATTTGGAAATTGGTTTCTCACCGAGCCACTGTGTCTGCAAAGGGCTGAGCTAATCCCCAGTCCTAAGCACTAGCAGGATTGATCTTGGCTGAACTTTGTGGCTCTCATCTGTCATGCTTAGTGAGAGAGGAGCCAACAGTCCCTAAAACACCATTCGCCCCATGGCTGGGCAGTTGCCCTCCATCCCTGGTGTGAGCAGCACTCCTGCTCCTCGCATGCCGAGCTGCGGGTGAAGGGGTGAGAGGAGAGTGCTGGAGACTGTACAGCAGCTGTGCACATCGCAGGGCTGCGGTGCTGAAAAGTGACTCAGCTGAATAATTCAACTCTGGTTGGCCTTAAAAATAAGAATGAGGGAAAAGTATGAGAAGTACATTGAACCTCCAAGGCTTGTCAGCATAGACAGCAGTCTGACCCAGCCAACTTGCTCAGATCAGGGGAATGCAGCACGAGGGCTTGTGTGTCTCTAGCTTGCGTGTGCAAAGTGACCAACCCAAACAAAATCAAAGTGGTTTATAGCCTGCTAAGAGCACAGCACTTAGAAGTTAGGCTGGTTTAATTAACACAGATCTTTATGCCATAACAAGATTTGCTTTTCTTGAAACATATATTTGAGACCTTGAGCAACACATCTGAGAAACTATAGAATAAGAATAAATGTAGATCTCCTTGGAATAATTACCTTGTCTTGTGTGCACCTTTGAAACACTCAAGACCCTTACAGCCCTTTCTGTAAAGTTTGTGGAACTTCATGGCCCTCATTACTAAAGGTATTGAAGTCATTTTTATCAGGGAAAAGTAGACTCCTTTCTCCACATCACTACACACTGAACCTGCATCAACTCCATTTGATTTTATGCTATTTCTTGAGAACATGACCCAAGCCCACTCCAACATCAGAGGAGAGAGAAAAGGTCAGAACCATAAATTTTTGACCTTGCTGGATGAAAGTAGACATTACATTTAAATCCCTGTTACTAATGGTTGCTATACTTCATGGCAGTGCAGGCAGCGCAAAAGGGCACCAGCAATGACATCTTTCATCACTGGTGCTAAAATGCTCTTCACTTACTGCCTCTTGCATGGGGTGCCAGCAAAATGAGATGTAAATGGATCTGTTGACAAACAGGTTAAATGTCAACACCCACAATGATACGTTGTTAATAGTAAGGGCACAAGATATTACAGAATTGTTTAAAAGGGGCAAGTGCTGAAAGGTGAGCAAAGTTGTCATCACGGTTATTTACTGTGTAAGTACCATGGTTGGACTGCTGGCTCTGGTTCAATGCAGCTCTCATCCTAATCTCCCTTTTCTTTCTGACAGCCTCGCTCCAGACTTTGGGGCTGATCGCCCACAGCCTTGTGGTTCCCCTGTCAGTGTTGCAACGCAGCAGGAAGACTCAGAGGACACACACGGAGGCACCAAGCCCTCCTGGGACCAGTAACTAGGGACTAAAATGCCTTTTGCTTGGTAGAAGCTGTTCTGGGGGATGGTGAGAGCTCCTAATAAGAGATGTTAGATATTGTGCAACTCAGGGCAGCTATTAAATGTGACACTCCTTCTGTGTGCTCTGACTTGTTTGCTTTAGAGGGAGACTTTTTAATCATGCTGGTATTTATATTGTTTTGCAATGTCTTTATTGCTATTCTGAGTCTCCATTCAGGGCAGAGAGCCTCTGTTTTGCTAGGCACAACTTAATAACTTAATGCTGTTATTCTCACTTGATTTTCTTCTGTAATAAGCATCTCAAGACCCTGAGAGTTGCTACTAATGGAAGCAAACTGAAAACTTCCCTTTCCCTAATGCTGAAATACACAGGTTTTTTCATGGGGAAGGAGCTGGAGGGAGCAAGTGCTGCTTGTTTCCACTGTGCCTCAGGCAAAGGAGGAAAGATCCTACAGAAATATGTTAGAAACGTACACAGACAAGGTGGTATTTGTAAATGACTTAGTGTCTTCCAGGCAAAATAGTTTATAAGCAGGATAGCAATTAGACAAATGATTCATTCTTTTTGTAAAGCTGTATTACTATGTTATGTTTAATCCACAGTCATGCCCCCATGTCCCATGAAGGTCTGCTGTCCTGGGTGATGTGTAAACATGGTGAGTTATATAACAGGCAAGATTAGATTTATTCCAGTCAGTTTCTGATGAATAAATATTGTGATGGTACATTTTAATGATGTGAATGGAGGAACTATCCCATGAAAGGATGTTAATATAAAATAGCCAAAGGGAAAAGGAACTTCCAACGAGATATGCACGGCCCTGAAATCAGTGCTTCCTGTCTTAAGTTGATGGATTTGTCACTTCCTCCCTTGGCTATTTCCCAAATGTAGATGCCAAATGAAACAAAAATAATAACTACAGATTAAAATCTTCCTAGAGAATTAGAAGAACCAAAAATCTCCATGCAGAGCATTAGCAAAGTAGCCTCGGGAATATTTAATGTTATCATAAAATGTAAGAATATTTCTTACTAGAAAAAGAAAATATTTTAAATAATAAAAGTAAAGCATGACATGTAAAGTCAGCAGGAACTTCTGTGGAAACAGGGCTGGGTTAAGGCTCAGTCAGGTATCATCTCAGGTATTTCTTACAGCTAATCCTGAAATAACTTCTTCTTCATGTAAAACAATGCAACTTTGAGGCAAGAAACCAGGGGAAAAGTGAGAATTACTGATACAGAAGAAATAACAATATATACACTTGGTAGTTTCTATACTTTGATATTAGTGGGAATGCTCTGTTAAAGATATTTTCAAATATGAGGATTAAGTATTGGTTTGAAAAAAAGTGATGACCACTTACATTCTAGAGTTAAACAATGGAATGGATCTAAACTTTGAGGCCACAGGGCAGAATGTCACCTCACTCCTGGGGAAACCTTTCCTTGCAACATCTTTTCCCTAATGTCAACTTCCCTGATGTTCCTTCCTCCTTGTCCATAGCTGTCATTCCGTAGGAGGTGCTGGCTGTGAATGTGATGCAGACCAGCACTTCCTTAGTTCCCAACAGAAGAAATAATTTTCATGGAAATATCCCAGACACACTGGTGATGAGTCCTTAGGCTACATGGCAGCTACCAGTGCTCTGCTTGGCTTGCTCTCCAAGCTCTGTGCATCCCAGTTTGGATGTGACCTCCAACTCCTCCCGGCTTTCTGCTTCCTTTTGCTTTTTCCCTATGTTATTCTTAGGGCTCCTTCTTTTCTCTCTCTAACAAGGCAGTTCCACCTGGCTCCTTCTGGTGCTTATTCTGTTTCATGGTTTCCTTGTGTGTCCCTCGTAGTATGCCAGCTAGGAGCTTACATGTACTGGACAGCTCTCTCATTGTTTGCAATAATAACAGAGGGAGTATTATATGGCCCTTTGATATCAACTTTCTTGCAGGATTACAAAGCTCTCCCTGCTGTGGTGCTAAAATGCTCTCACTCCACCTCAGGCTGTACATCCCCACATGCCCCTCCTCGCAACTGGCTTCATCCTGTAAGGAAGGAAGTACCTGGGAACTGTCCATTTATAGGATGATGCTTGAGTGCTCTTTGCTTCAGTATTGCATCAATTTTGCTTCTACCTACTCCTGCTTCTCTTTCTCTTTTCTCCATAGTATTTTCCATGCTTGGAGCATGACCTGCCTTTCTCTCCCTGTTCATCAATCCTATGCCTCTTGGTCAGGTCCTGGTTCTTGGCAGTTCGAACGAACCAGGTGACTCTCTTCTCTCCAGACCTCTGCTGGAGTCCAGGATCTCTCCTATCATTCCTGCCTTCTCTTCTGCCCCTTCCTGGGCCTCTCAGCAGTCACAGAACGTCTTCTTCCAGTTCCAGCTATCCGTAGCTGTGAATTTAACAGTTGTCTCTCAACCCAGTAACAGAGTTAAATATTTATACTCCGTTAGCATTTTAACTGGTACTCAGGTATTACTGAATTATTGCACAAACTCAAAGGGAAGCAATCTTTGGCCTGACAGCAACAGCTGCTGAAGGTGGGTTCAGCAGTGCCTCAGGGCAGGTGTATCAAAGGGTGTTTGTGCTGTGCTGAAGAACTCTGTCTTTTCAAGTGGGAACTTGTGAAACTTTTGTGTACTGTAAATTTACAGTCTGTGTTCTGCTCTCCTGTCACTGTGTTGCCATACAAATCCCAGCCAAATAACTCATACTGCATGCTAAGCACTGGTTAAACAACATCACACATTACATGAACTTACATAGACTACTAAGGTTACCAAAGATTTAACTCCTCAAAACAACAATATCTTACAGCTCTAAGACCGTAGCATGAACTTCCCCAGGAAATACCTCATCACCTTCTGCCCTCAGTATAAACTTTGTTTCTTTGATGTTACCTTCTCTTAAATATATAATAACGTGTGTGTTGTTAGAAAATTCAAATAATTGTATATACTGGAAGAGAGAGTAAAAGAGAGCAAGCATGTGAGAAGCTAATCCCAGTGGGGAGCTCAGGAAGGAGCTCAGATGTGGTGATGGAGCGTATAAGTTTCAGTGTGGGAAGGATGGAGCAGCTGAGCGGCTTGCCACAATGAAGAAGTGACTTTGTACTGACATGGGAAGGGACCCCACAAGGTCTGACTCCAGGCTCTTTACTTGACTGGTTTTTGCAATTAAGGAAAGAAACCCCCATCATCCTACCATAACAGGCACTATTCAAAATAAGACATTAATAACAAACACAATGTCATTTACCACAGTTTAACCCTAAGGTGAGGGTAGAGATAACATTATTCCTGCAGTATTTCTTCCTGGTCTTCAGCTCTGGTCAAGTGCAAGGCTCCATAATGGTGACAGTGGTAACTCCAGGGCTTGATAAACTTGTCTTTATCAGTGGAGCCAGAACATGTTATTAGCAAATGTATACGGATTCTGTGTTTCGCTACAGCACATGTTTGTATAGCCTTTTCTGACAGTTAAAGATGTGCTAAGTTTCCTTGACAGAAAACAGACATTTTAATAAAATGGCTGCCATTTAACTAGAAACTCCTGGGCAAAACTCTGTGGGAAACAGTTCCCATGACCTTCAGGGGGGAAGAAATGTTTGTCTTTTAATAGGGTTCCATACTGTAAGAAAAAGTCCTTACTCTGCAGTATCCAGGCTTTCTTAACACAGCCCTAATGATGCAAGTCCTGAGGAACTGCATATGCCATTTGCAGAAATATATTGCTAATTACACTAGTCTTTACTTTCAGATAAAGGAACTTTGAACTATTTTGGAACAATGAATTTGGAACAGAGTAAGACTGAAGCAGGATCTTCTGTAATGCATCTAATTTCATTACATTACAGATTTTAAACCTGAAATGACAGTTGCATATTGATTTACTTACCTAGTTATGCAGCTGACTGATAGTTTTGTGTGTCTGGCAATTCATACTGGTACTTTGCATTGGTTTTGTTTTGGATCATATCTAAGTTCACATTTAATGTATTTATTTTAATATAAAGCATGTTTTACAAAAGTAGCAGAACCTATAACCCATCTGTCTTTATTCGGTGTATTCTGTTCATGCTTAAGGGTCACCAGCTTGAATTAGGTCCTTATTCAACATTGCGGGATTGTTTATAGGCTGCACATGTCATTGAGCAATTGTAAGAAAAAAATTATTTATGAGCTGCCCTACCTGGGAGTGCTCCCCAGTGGCAAGATGAGAAGTGAGCAATGAGAACTGAAGTTGCAAAGGAAGTTACACCAGCTGTCTTGAAAGCAAGCCACAGGTGAGAGATAGAGAAGGGATGAAAAGGGGCATTCATAAAAAGCTGATTCATCATTAATCTGCTTGCACTCAAACACAGAAAACAATAGCTTGTGTTATGATAAGGTTCTGCCCTTCCAAAGCTGCATTCCACTTTGGCAGGAAGAGTGTACTGTTTGCCACGAACTCGGGGTGATTGGCTTCATTTCACCAAAGAGCTTGTGCTGAAACTCCACTTTTTGTCTGTGGTTGGCACAGAAACAAAATAGGTCTCCTGGGCAAGCAAAAAATGAGAGAAGCTCTGCAGAGTCCACCTGGACCGATTGCTCTGAAGGCTGTTCTTTGGCAGAGCTGGATGGACAGGGTGCCCACCCCAGCCCTGCTGGATGTGAAATCTGTGCAACTCCTTAGGCAGCTTTGGCTCTGAGCTCACCAAGGGTCACTGCTCACCCCTTCTGCAGTGGCACCTCCTCTCTGCATCTCTAATTCAGTCCCATAGCCTTAATTACCTACATGTTACATGGCCTGTGGGTTTGTGCTCTGTGTGCTGTACCCACCCCGTACAGCTAAAAGTCAATCTGGGTCAAAAATAACAGCAAGCTTCTGTCTTTTTCTTGCACACATATGAATAAAAACAATTTTGAATTAAAAGCACAACACAGTCCCTTCTCACTGGCTCCTCTGGCAGGGGCATTTGCAAGCAGTGTGCATTACCCTGGTATTTGTGGCAACCACCCTCAGTTTTCTACAGAAGCATCAGCATTTCTCACATCTCCGTGAGCAGGATGGCCGGCTGGCCCCTGGGCACGGACCCCACCCTGGGGTGCTTACAGGCGGCTGCACTCATGAAGGGGGAGCCCATTGCTCCACAGAGACACCTTCACAGTTGCTCTCCTGGCAGAGCACAATTCCACGCTTGTATCCTGGGCTCCCAGTTCAACCCATGACTTATGCCAATGTATCATAAGACTTGAATATAAGTCATGTACATGCCCATATGGTAAAGTAAGAGAATCCAAGAGGGATGGAGTGTTTCTTTAGGCTTTTAGCAGCTGCAGAAAGAAATCCTTCTAGAAAAAGAAGGCCTGTACACTTTTTGATGAGCCTGCTTTCCAAAGGAAATGACGCTTATGTGGTTGCACTCTGCCTGTCAGACTCCTTTCCTCTCCTCCAGCCAGGTCCTTTCCAGCTTGTGTGCCAGCTCAAACAGGTTGGAACAGGATGAGGGTCCCAAAGAGGCTCTTTCTCCCTCCCTGTCACATGAGCCCTGGGGGCTGCACAAAGGACTGAGACCCAGGTCAGTGCCTGCTCTGGGGGAAAAGCACCCAGTGGGTGTTCAGCAGTTACTCAGCCCAGTTGGATTGCTTGCTGGCAGAGCAGATCATGACTATCTGTGCAGCAGGACACCAGATATTTACACCAGAAAACATTTATTTCATTCATGGGTCATGAGAAGGAAAGGGGGAGTTGGCTGGACTTCACATGGTGACACCAGGCTGCTCAACTGCTGATTAAGCTGGATTTTCTGTGTTAGAGTTCAACAGGGAGAAAATCACAGCATTTTTACAGACTTTAATTGCAGAGCAAATAAAACACAAAAGAGGGGTCTCCATTTTTCATCACATTTTTCACACCTGAAATGAGAATCACTGGAGCTTGAGGCTTTGCTAGTTACAACATGATAATATTGCAGACCTTTGTTTTTAGAGGAAGCCAGGTAGAAAAATGGCATTCATGGGAGAAAATTTCTGGCTGGGTATATAAAGAGCAAATACTTCCCTCCTGCATTTGATGACAGGTTTTCTTGCAAAGGTTCAATGAATTCTGTGTGCAGGGGGTTGCCTTTTCACTGCGTGCAACCTGGGGACATTTTGGTGTCCCAAAACACCAAAGCCAAATGGCAGTATGGACCAGGTACTTGGGCCTATGATAGCACTCATGCAGGCAGTGCAGAGGAACACAGGAAACAAAGCTGCATGGCTAAAATTGGGCCTGAGCACTTTGGGCTACTCTAATTACCTCTCAGGTAAATTGCTTTCATGACAGTGGGTGCTGGGGTGACATTCTTGTCCTGTCAAAAGACATGCCCTCAAAGACCAAAGAACTTTGCACTGCTGAAAGCAAGCAAAGAAACTGTTTTGTGTGGATAATTAAGGGTAGTAACAATTGTTATTTGGCTTATTGTAAACACTACAGGAGAGGCTTTTGAAGAGCTGTTAGTGAACCCGCATGTTTCACACAACTTGTTGAAGGAAGAGAGAGCAAAAATAGCCAGCAAATTCTTTCATTTTGTGTTCAAGTCTTATTTTAAAAGTATAATGGCAAAGCAGAAAAGATGTAAAGCTGTATCATTCCATGTATATATTAGTTATTGTTTGGTTTTGTCAGTCATCATTCATCTCTCAGTGCAGGCATTGCAGGAGCTTTTCTGCTAATGTGTGATAACAACTCATGGATTATGGTAATGATGCCAAAGTGAGAGGAGATATATAAGGTACAGTCCACTTAATGAGGTCTATTTCCTTCCAATGTAAGTCTGTGAAATTCACTCGGCAGCTGAACACCTGCAGATGCAGCTGCACTGTCCGTAATTAGATGTGGTCACTGACATTGCCCGTCGTGCTCAGTACCACTGTACAAAAGAAATTCAGAAGCAGTGCATTGGTGTCTCAATGACAGTCGGATGAGTGGTGACCTCTTCAAACCTCTATGATATGCTCACTACATCCACTATAGCTACAGAATATCCTCTTCTTCCCTTCTTTTCCATTGTGTTCTTGTGAAGAGCTTCACACCGGGAAGAGCTCATCTGCACTGAGAGGGATTTTTTGCTCACCACTTCATGAAGATACAACCACAGCTGCAGCTGCAGGACAGAAGAAATGTGACAAATCCTTATCTCATTATTGCAGTCATCTGAGTGCTGTCTCTGGATAATAATTATCTCCCTAATAATGTTTTAACTTGCACTTTGAATCTTGCTGTGACCATGTTTGTAAACTTAAAAAGAAACTTCTGTTAAAAAAAGGCTTTGATTGCACCCTGAGTTGCCAACAGACTCTTTTTCCAGAGAGCAGAACCCTGCTGCTGGTGCTGAGTTGCTGGCCCAGGAGCTGGCCACAGCCTTGGAAAAGCATGCATCTCCATGGCTCCTCTCAGAGCCGTCAGGGAAGGAAGTGAGGTGAGAGCAGGAGCAACATGACTTGATTTTTCAAAATCCAGGTTAATCTTCAGAGACAGTGGTGAGAAAAAAATAGCAGAGAGGCTTCCAACTTGCATACTAACTGAATATCATGTGGAGCCCATCGTGTAGTGACATTTTTTTTAACTCTAGCTGCTCCTCATTTAATAATGAAGGTCCTCAGATTTCCGTCCAGAAGGCTTGTGTTTTGATAATCTCCTCTACTGTTTCCCCAAATCCCCTTCCCTCTGTAATCAGACCATCAGTCACCACAAAGGATCAAACTTGCCGCATTTAAATACTATTCTTCTTGTGAGAAACTACCATCTGATCAAAGATTAACAGCGTGAAATACTTTTCTTGTTTTTGCAGTAAACCTGCATGTCCCTTGTTGTCGATCCAAGTTCATGGAGGTTTATTTTCAAAGCAAATCTCTTGTTTTCCGTTCACCAGAGAGCTGTTATAAAGCCAGCAATTGTTATCGTAGAGTATAACTTTATTTTTTTTAGTCTAACTACTAGAAGCAAATGGTTTTCATCAGGTAAAAAGTCATTGTATACATGCATTATATAGACAGGTCCTGGACACAACAAGCAGTTAATGGTTTTTAATTAAATAGAGTGAGACAGAACACTCAAGGAGTGACCCAAGTATTGCTTGTAGAGGAAGTTTCTCTCATGACTAATAGTGACTACAAATAAGATGGGGTATTACAATAAAATTCTACTGCTGACAAAAATATTAACAGTAAACGAGGACAGAGCTTTCATACGGGACTAGGAGAGCATCTGGAATATATTAAGACTGTAAAATTTCCCTTTAAGTGTGGGTTGCTAAAGTTAAAACCAGCCACCCAGAAACTATGGCACTCAGAGAAACTCAATATTTTTTTTCATTAAAAATTACTTAAGGAGATTTACATCTTCCCTTGGTTGACATTGTGATGTTCTGCTTGTCCAGACTTTGAGTCCTGAAAATATGCATGTGATGAGAAGGAGTGGAGAAAAAAATGGTCTCAAATATGTCCTGCCTATGTTGATCTGGGAAAACAACCCCAGTTCCAGGCATCCTTCTGCAATGCAATCAGTCAGATGCTCTTTGCAACCACTCTGTGCAGATACCCACTGCTTATTAAAACCATATGTGAAGCCAATGAATTGTGTATCTAGAAATGCAATACAAGCACCAGATATTGACAGAGATAAACAGGAGTGAAGTGGGGTGTGCTGGGAGATGATTACAGAAAACAGGAAAGTTTGTTTTAAACAAAAGGACAGTGTGCTAAAAGGACCTTTGCATTGAAGCAAAGTTCCTGCTTCCCAGCCTCCTTTCTCCCTGTCCCCAGTTCTCACGACACCTCTCACTGCAATCTTGTCGTGATATGGACTGGGAGTTCCTGGAGACAGAAATCATCCTGTAACTTGCATCTATTGCATGCAGCACAAGAAGTGTTCCTGCCTCTCCTGGATTCTCAAGTGGTGTTTGGGAGGCAGCTGCAGCGAAACTGGGGAGCTCCATGTCTCTGCAGCTGAACTACAGAGCATGCACAGTGATCCTGGGAGGGCACTCTACTCCTTCCTCCTGTAAAGCTGCACCAGCTGGTCTTGAACCACCAGGAATCAGGAGTAAGTAGCCCTTCATGTACAGACACCCATTTTCAGAGCAAAATCCAGATGATTTTAGTTTGGGCTACACTGGGAGCTCCCAAAAGGCAAGTCAAGGTTTGAAGAATGAACTGAGAGACAAGGGCTGGCAGTGAACTCCTGCTCTTAGTAAACTGGACCACAACCTGCAAAGCTCCTCAGAGGGGAATTTATTTCACCTTCCAGGAAGCCCCAGGTCATGAAGACCCTGGGTACTTCTTCCATTTTTCTTCACTTGCTCTAGTGACAATAGAAATAGGAAGGACTTGTTCCCCAGCAGTTACTTTCCAGCAGCTTGTGCTGAGTGAGATGAAGTCCATCCACTGTGTTCAGAAATCAGTCCTGCCAAAGAAATTTCTTGCCCTATGTATTCCACCCTGAGGCTCTTCCTGACTGTTTCTGGAGGAGGCTTGGTGAGGGGAGTGCAGCACAGCTCAGCACATGAAGCACAGGAGGCCTTAATTCGTCGTCAGCATAGCAGTGGTAGGTCGTGGTATCTCTTGGAGCCAAGGATCCCATGATGAAAGACATTCACAAATACAGAACAGAAAGCTGGTCTAGAATAAAAGCCAGCTCACTGGGTGGCCTTGGTAAGCATCTTATGTCCCAGTTGAATATTTATGTTTTTATTTCCACTCATGCATCTTTCCTCAGGGTTTTACGTGACTTTCCTGTAAACCTTCAACCCAAATCCTGATGTTGAGGTAACAACCCATATTCTCAGATCAAAGAATTGTGTTAGGAAGAGATGAACCTTCTCTTTCCTCTTCCCACCTCCCTCCACCTCCCATTTCCTCTTTCTTCTGACCATGTATTTGCTTGGGTGAAACATTCAAAAGTAGCTATAGAAATAAGATCAAGTTTTTCAGAAACTGGCAAGGAACATCTGTCCATCGAGGTCCTTACAGATGGACAGCACAGAGGATCTGAGCTCTGATGAGCCTGTAGCTACCTTTTCGGCCTCTAAGAGGGAGTTTTGAAATGCCAGCCTGCAGTGTTAAGAAGGACAAAACTCCGTACATGTTTCCCATCAGGGAAATCTGAAGCTCTTGATCTACCCCACATCTCATCCTACCAAGAAGTTGGTGAATATTATCAAAAACAAACCAAACCACAGAGAGAAAGTCTGATCCTGGATATGTTCTGCAAGGAGGAAGATACAGATATACACTGCCCTGAGTACCAGTCCTTACCACCCAGCCCTATTTCAGGGTTTGGTAGTAAGGGAGTGGCATGTGTGTGTAGGAGACAAAGTAGGGGAGCTGGAATAATCCACTAATGTCCTCAAATTTTCCCTCTTATCAGGAAGTCATTGCTGCTAAAGGCAATAAAGGAAACCTGCCAAATGCAACAGCTAAAACCAACACCCCAAAAAACATAATATTTAGGGAAAGTTGTGTGTTGGGGCTGGGTTGTTCCAGCTGCCAAGTCTGCAACCACAAGAGGCCTGGGGCGTGGGGAGGTCTCCAGGAAAGTGCCTGCTGGTGGCCAGGCACAGGACAAACCCCTGTGACCCTCACAGCTGATGGATGGTCCTGCTGGCAGCATGGGGGGTTCAGCTTCCCCTCCCTTCAAACCAGTTGCTCTTTGCAAATGGAAATGGAGATAAATGCTGGTGACCGTCCCAGGGAGGGATGCATGGTCTTGATGAGCAGTGGCTTTGACAAGGCCTGAGGCCTTGACTCCAGCAGCAGCTCAAATGGCCTTGGCAGGAGCTCAGCATTAGGATGGAGTGAAATAGGGCCTTAAGGAAGTCTTGGACCTACTAGGGTCCCCTGGATGTCCATTGGAGATGAATATGGAAGTTCTTTTCTAGCACATCTCTGTTAGGATGAATGCAATACAATTCCCTTCTTTGTGCTTTAGAGGGACGTTGGGAGCGATGCACATCATGACACAGGGGTGGGGGACACCTTGAAAGAGCTGAGAAGACAGGATGTGAAATGTGCAAAGAATTCTCCATCCTCCCTGTTTATATGCCGGGGGCCTGATTTGGGCCTGTGGTGAAGCTAGTTTTCCCTACATGAAGATGACACTGCCTGGTTCCTCTGCAGGGAGAATTTGATTGAGGAATTGTGTGTGGATGTTAGCAGGGTGATCCCTGCTCTTTTCCTGGCGGCAATTAGTAGCTCTGTTCCCTGAGGATTTGTGTGCCTTTGTTTAATTCACGTTTATGCACTCAAGTGACAAGTAGCAAGGCAAAATTTTACTGGCTAAATACCTGATTTGCAGGTAGATTAATCTTCTGCCCTTAACTTCAATGAAATCCATGGCTTTGGGTCTACATGATGTGCTCATCAGCTGCTTCTCTCAGCCAGTCTTGCTGTCCTTGGCATTAGAATCTCCTGAGAAGCCTGGAACTTGAGGCCAGGATGTGCAAAACTAGTAGTGGCTTGGGATGGGGAGCCGCAATTTCTTCCAGTGGATGTGAGCTTTGGAGCATGCTGAGCATCTCTTCTCCGGAGTCAGGCCTGTTTAGGCAGAGCAGACACTTATCCAAGGGTCAGTCTTGCTGGCTCCACATTTCATGTGAGCTCTGCAAAGCTTCTGCCCCACCAGACAGACCCTGTTGGGGCACAGCTTCTGGGGAAGGTACTGCTGCAGCAGCAACAGCATTCACTGTACCTCATTAAAAAGTGTACCTGCTTATTTTTGATGGTCATCTCTATCTAAAGGGTCATAAAACAGCTTTCACAAACTTCACAAGTTCTTCCTAAGAGATCTCCTTAATTTTGCAGTATCTGAAAGCCTCTTCTTCCCATGGGGCTCCTGGGAGCCATTGCAATTGCTGTTGTCTTGCTTCTCCTTGCAATTTTCTGCACACACTCTCACTCATCTGCTATTCCTGTGCTCATTTTTATCTTTATGCCAGGCTTGAGCTGAGGCTCATTGTAACAATATTTCCTCATAAGGCTGTGCTTAAAAAGTGAGTAGCTTGTATTTGTTGGTGCTGGGTGGTGGCATGTGAGGCTGCACAAAGAAAAACAAATGTTTGAGATGCTTTTGAAGGTGCTGTCATGAGACAAAACAGGGCCCTCATTGCTAAGTTTACTTGTGCTTGGATGTACCAGAGACTGTTCAGGCTCTTTAATAACTCTGCCCTGGGAAGTTTCCATCACCTCCCTTCCCTTCCTCCCCTCCTGCCAGCTCTGCTTGCCGCTGGAGCTGTGCACTTTGGAGGGATTGTGGGGAGAATCACCCCCAGCCTGGAGTCTGACCAGCCATTGCCACCTTGCAAAAGGAACTTCTTCAGCCCTGTTTGTCACACGGGTGACACAGCTGGGAGCACCTAGTGCAGGCACAGCAAGGCTGCATCTGTCCTCCTCCAGGGAGGAGTTCCACTCAAACCCCTCAGCTTTAAGCATTCCAGAGGGTTTGTTCTGGCTCCAAGCAATTGAAGTATCCATGCAAATGAGGGGACTAATATCCACTCAGTTCAGGGGAAGCTGTAAAGAGGAAGCACTAAGTCCTATCTCTCTCAAGGGTCAGGGGGAGCAGACGCAGAGGAAGGGGCAATGAATTGGCCACTGCACCGAAATGAGCTTGCTCACTCCTTATCCAGCCTGATTTGGAAGCAGAGCTTAAAAGCTGTGTGCTTAGGAGATTTGTTATAGCTATGAAAGTTAACGCTGGAGTTACACTGAGCAGCAGGGCAGAGGGTAAAACAATATTTTATCCGTAAGTTCAAACACTTTCACAAGGGTAAAATAAGTCATCTGCTCTGTCAGCGACTTGTGTATGCAGGGTGGGATCATTCTGTGGGTGCTCTCACTGGGGCTTTCCCCACGGCTGCCTAGGGTGGGAATGCTGCACCTTTGGGTCATCAAGTCACCCAAGGCACCACACCTCTCACCCTCCCTCTGGAGACCCTGGTGGGACCTCTGATTCTCTGGGGTGAGAAAAGTGGATTCTTTTTGATCAGGGCCAACCCTAGGGAAAACAACTCTGTTAAAGCCCTCAGAATGTAAGACCTTCTTTCCCTACATACAAAGTTAGAGCTGTGAAGTTGTGATTCCTGGAAACTGGTGTCTGCTACAATAATTGTGTGGACTGGGTAACAAAGCATTACCAGTATTTAGGAGAAGACTTCTTTTGAACATGGAAGTGTTTGCTACTTCTCTGGCCAGCTGTGTTCTTCTTTGAAATAAAGGAAAGCTCTCTCAGACTTTTAGGCTTTGGTACTTCTTAGTTCTCTCTTTTTTGTTTTTCCCTTCTAAAATTTCAGTACCAATTTTCCCTGGAAATAAGATATGCAAAGGAAATACATTTGGGGAAGAACTGAATATGGGAAAGTGAAGTCCCAGGAGGTGAAAGGACTTGCCTCAAGCCCCACAGGAAGCTTGTCCCACACTGTAGAACTAAAGGACCTTTTGAACACCAAAACTTTGCCTTAGTTGTAATTTTTTTGTAAATATTTGGGTCTTGGATTTCAAAGTTCAAGCTGGGTTAATCACAAAGAATGCAGCTCTTCCTGCTTTCCATGCAGGGTGTAAAGTAACAGCCTGTGGTGCCCTCCCAGACACCCCATGCATCTGCACAGGTTTCAAGTGACAGCTGGTCTTTAAACTCAGTATCACACGTACAGATTAATCATTACCTGTCTGCTGTCCTGGCTTCCAATCAGTTCCACTTTATTGACTTAGCCTGGGCTCAACAATGATTTATTAATCTTGCCTTTGTGTCTACATAGCATCCTTATTGTGATTAAATAGTTCCCCCTGTTTTATTAGCCAGGGTTAGTGCTGTAAGGCACTAAGGACTTTGTTAGCTGGGGCTGCTTGTCTGCAGACTGGAACAAAGGTGGGATCGTTGCGAGGGCCGGATCAAATTCCACTCTGTGGGAACTTTCTCACACGGAGAGGTTTGATAACAAGATGCTGTTGCAGCCTGAGGAAAACATGGGAATAGACCTGGGACACTCTCAAGACCTGCAAGTTACCCATCATATGGGGTGCCATCAGACTGTGCTGCAGCCCAGCCAGGCTTGCAGGGCAGGGTTTTACCTGTGTGGCAGAGATACCTGCGTGGCTTGAGGAAGCAAACACGTTTGGGAAAGTTGTTCCAGACCATTCCCCAGAGCTTGTTCCCAGAAACAGATAATTCAAAACATTTGTCCAAAGGATGTTTTGTGGGAAAACCACAAGGATTTATATCACAGGGCAAATATTTGAGGTGCATCCAGATCAGCTATTACTGATGTTAGTGTTTTCAATCATCTTTCAGAGGTGAAAGGTACCCTCGGGGGTGCCTGCACTGGGAAGCAAGAGGAGGAGAGCTGGGGCATTAGGTGCACCCCAGAATGACGGTTCATCTGCTCTTTCCAGATGCAAGCCCCACTGCAAGCACGGATCTGAGAGCTGGGGACCATGATGCAGAACCTCCGAAGGTTTGTTTTTAGGGAGGCAACCTGCATATGAGGATAAAAAAGAGCCTATTATAAAAAGTAGAGGGAGTCAAATAGCAGCTGTAAAAACTAAAACTTCCAACAATACAACAAACAGAAAATTACATTTCCCTTCATTGTGTGGAAGGAGCCAAGCTTCCAGCCAGCTGTGGAGGAAATAAGGAGTTTACATTATTTGCAGTGTCAGTGAGGACCAACATACAAATTTCCTGTCTGTGTCCCTGTACAAATTAGCAAAACTTTGACAAAAAATTATTTTCATTTTATTCCAGTTTTCTGTTTCTGTGGGGAGAAGATGCACCCCAAGAAGTGTGATCACAGACAGTGTAGCTGAGATAGTGCCATGGGAAACTGAGCAAACAGGAGATCAAAAGGAAAAGACAGAAATGGCTGTGATGCCAGAGAAATGCAGCTCTGCCCCTCACATTTCTGGGCCCAGACAGAGCAGCAGCTTGTGGGCATGTGTCAATGTCTGTGGTCTCGCAGAACAGCATATGCCATTTACTCACAAACCCAAGCCCGAAGATTTTACAACATGTGTCTTGCCATGCAGAAAATTACCTTCCCCAATGTTTGTTTTAAGTTTCAAAGCATTGACATGTAAACTTAAATTATTTAAAGAAAAATGCCATATTCTGTCTTGGTGCTTGCTTATTCAGTCTGTGTAAGCAGAAATCAAAACCCATATGTGCCAGAGACTTTTCCATGTCTTCCTGCACTGCAGCATGGGGTGTTTCAGCCAGCTGTGGGCAGAAATGAGCCCCACAAGGCTCTTGGTCCTGGGTGGCGGCTGGCGTTGCTGCTGCTTTCCCAGCTGCTTCCAGCATCCTGTGACTGACGTTGCTGGGCAGGAAAAAAGCAAACATGCAGAATCAGCAAATTTCAAGTCAGGTGTATTTAAAATGAAGCAGTTGATGGTCATTAGCAAACTGCTCAGCACGGCACAGACTTCCTGAAGTACTCTGGGGGACAGTCAGGGGTCCAAGAAGATCCCAGGCAAAGGGCCCTGACTTTGCATTCTCTTTCAGTCAATCCCACCACAAATAAAACTGGTATTACCAGCTCATCTTCCTGTCCAAAATTACAACTTTTATGTTCCTAATTTAAGGGCAGCTCCTGCCTGCCCTTCGCCTATGTTTGAGGTATGCTGGTTGCTGGGTCTCTGGTCTTAGTGTCTTGGAATAAATAGCAGAGCAGTCAGCTGCCCTGTTCCAGGATAGTTGGAGTCATCAGGGAGCATTTCAGGTGACAGAGGGAGGAATACTTGAAGCTTCATCACTTGAGAGAAGGGAAAGAGCATGGAGGAACCTCAGAATGAAAAGAGCTGGATTTTACCTAAAGTACTGTATTGCAAATTGACCCAACTCAACTGCTCTCACTCCTGCAGCCAAAGAGATTCTCTCACCTGCCTGAGGAACTCTCTGTGCTTCCAAGAGTCCTCCTCCTCTGCTGTTGGGTGTTTGTGTATCTGTTGCCCTGTGCAATGGAGGGCATTTTCCATGCACCTCTCACGGCAGCCCTCAGAGAGCTCCTTATGAAGGTGGTGGGTGATGGCCAGGAGTAGATGGGACAAGGGGCCAAGCTGAGGGACGTGCCCTGGGAGGGTCTGGGAAGAGTGCACTAGAAAAAAGACAGAGGTCTGCTTTGGGAATGGCTACAACGATTGTTGGCTCCAGGGTCTCCCAAGCTGATTAACTTCTGGTGTGGAGTAGGCTCATGTGTTTACCTTCTCAGGAGATGAAAAACAGAGTGAGGTTTTGCAGCACTCAGATTCCCTGAATTTTTTTAAGATTTTGATTAATCATGAGGCATTTTGGCAGCCTCCTCGGATACTCCATCACCCCTATTTAATCAGTCACCATCTGAGTGCTTACTCTGCCTGGTCTCAACTGGCAAGGCTTGACACCACAGGGGAATGGGTGGGCCTCAAGGTGCTGGTGGGGCAGGCAGCTGGCTCTGCTCAGGGTCTGTGCCAATATCCCCTTGGTTTCTGCAAGGGGGGACCTCATGACAAATGTCCTTACATGGATGTAGAACATAAAATAACCTTGATTTGTATTCTATGCAGTCACGGTTGGTTTGTGGGGCTCAAGGAAATAAAAAGAGCCAGACTTCATGGACCTGGAGGCAATCATCATTAAAGCTGGGCAATTATGCCATCACTATTACAACAGTGAGGTTGTGAAAGTGTTGCTAGATAGGTTATAAAAGTGGGTTTTCACTGTGTCCTTCAGCTCTCTGAGTGTCTCTGCTGTGGCAGGTGAATGGACAGTGAGGGACCCCTGAACGGTCTGTCTCCACTAGCGACTTAGTGCAGACCCGGATGGGACTTTCTATGCAGAAGTCTCCATGTATCATGTTTTATGATCAGAGAGAGGTTTTGGAGTATGTGAACTGGATAACCCTTCAAACAAACGGGAATGCACTCCAGCCATGCACTCAGCAGCATGTGGGGCCACATCCAGCCAGTGCAAAGCAACCCCCCCTTGACAGGCTCAGTGTGTAGGTATGGCCCCACACACACATTGTCCACTCTCCACTCTGCAATTCTGCTTACTGGGCAACGATACACAGCCAGTGCTGAACGGGCCAAAAAGACAGATACCCTTTTCCTGAACCCTCTGCGTGGTGGAGGGCTTGTTTAGTTCAAGAAGTTGCTGGGTGGTACATCTTGTTAGCAAAACAGCTTTTCTTGTGTTTTACTGAGATGGCAAAGCTGCTTCTGTACACAGAAAGTACAAACATGATTTGCAGAACAATCTTTTTTCTCATACAGAATGGAAGCTGTGCTTCATTTTCCCTTCTAAATATTTCCTTGTCTAAACTGGGAAAATTTAGCATTCCTCCTTCCAAAAAATGAATCCCAGGAATATGCATAGAGATGTCATTTTACAGACCTTGAATAATAATATTGGCCACCAATTATCCTAACAAAGTAAAACCAAGCATGTCTGAAAGAACAGGATGAGCATAAATTGGCACAAGAATAAAGACGAGAGCTTCTACAGTAATGTGTCACTTATTTTATGTCTTACAGTGTAGCAGCATTAAAAAATGTACAGTTCCCTGCTCTTTGCAAGTCCATTTGGATTTACTGCGTTTGGGAACATCAGGTTTCCATCATCACTGTGTACCCATTCCTTGATTTCCTTCTGTGATGATGACTGTGGCTGGTACATGCACAGTATCAGAAGTGTCATCTGTCTCTTCCTCAGTAGCTGAAGCAGATTTTCCTACCAATCTTCTTTGTGCACCATCTGCCATGGGGGTAGAGTCTTCTAATTACCTAGTTTTGCATTCACATCAAGAAGCCGATGAGCAGATTCCTTTCTGATATATGTCTTGAAGACTGATTAGTGCTGTACTTAGATGTTAAACAGAGTCAAAAGTGTGTAGTGAATTGCAATGTCTTGAGTCTTGAGCATTCCCATCAGAGAATGGAACATGAACTGGCTGAGAACAAGCAAAGCTCATGCGGGAAATGTTCAGCAAGTTGTGTGTGCAAGAAAGCTGTCAGCCGTCTTACTTGCCTCTTCCTCTGTCAGGCATTAGTCATATCTAACAGTAACTGTCGTCAGATTTTGGGTGCACTGTAACCATTCTTTCTGCAGTGATAAAACAATTCGTCCCCCATTCATTGTTTCATTGACATGAAAATAATAATGATGCAGTTGGTGAATAAGCAGCCGAGACAGTTGCAAGTTTTAAGCTAAATGGCATTTAGTTAGTTGGGAAAAAAAGGCTTGTTCAGATAACCAAACATTCAGTTAAATGCCATGCAGACAGCTTGAACTGAATGTCCTGGGATCCCTTTTTCTCAAAATTCCTGAGCAACTAAAAAAGTAAATGACAATTTTCTTTAGAGATTTCCCTCATGGAGGTATTTATTAGTTTAAAAAATATTAACATTATTAGGCGAACATTAGAGGGAGCATTGACCTCTAACTGGAACCAAATTATTATCCAAGAGAAGACTCACATGCTTGACTCCTTGAAACCCCACATGTATTTTGCAGCTGTCAGCAGTAGGAGAGGTACATGTGATGTGAAAGACGCTGAAGAGATGCTCACTTGATCAGGCCTGTAGCTGGGCCAGACAGATGTGTAGTGAGACTCTTTTTTGCCAAGTATCATACAACTGGCATTGATTCGTCTTGAAGAACTCTCAAGCTTCTAGGACAGACTGTCCACACATGAATTCAACAATGGCAGTGCAGGAAAATATTCTCCTTGTCTTACTTGTTGCTAGTTCCAGCTGTAGATTGCTCAGCTCAGCTCAGGACAGATTTTCCTCTGTCCATCTTTAGACTAGAGAAACATCAAAATTGTGCTCAGCCAGTGCCCCTTAAAAATTCTAAAGAGTCAGTGGAAAATACGCAATGAATAACTTGTGCCTATGTGAATTTGAGTATTTTGATGCTGCCATTTTCCTCACCCTGCTGGTGCACAGCACAGTAAGGGTAGAGAAAGTCAAACCAATGAGGACAAGAAGTAAGAAATAGACTATTCACTCCTCTTGCAGCTCCTGATGCACAGATACTGCTGTGTCCTCCGTTTAATGGTTGGTGGTTCTTCCATACCTGCAGCAACCCAAGTTCCCTCATGTGCTATACTATTACTTTCTATCTATCTGAAATGGTGAAATGATATAAGAAGAGAAGATGATTCTTAAGCCTTAAAAGACTGCAAATATCGACTGTAATATGTCATCGGAAGTTTGGGACTTCCCTGTATCTTACCTTAAACCAGCTTTAGCTCTTCAGTCCCCAGTTCCAATTGTATCTTTAACTACTGTGATAAACCAGTACACCACAGAGGCTCTGCAGCTCTGTTCTAGGTTTACACATCCAACAGGGGAACGGAAAAAGGGGTTTTACTCCTATTTTAAGTTCTTGGAAGGGTTTGGGCCGTGGCACTGTGTGCAAGGGGAAAGTTCGCAGTAAAACAACAGATCCGTGATTCCTGGATTCAACCACTTAATTAAGCAGCTAGAGGCAGGATTCAGATCACAGATGGACACTTGTGCCCACAGGTGTTCTAGGTGTCTAAGGCCCTCTATGGCCCTTAGTGATCAGGCCAATACACCAGCTGAGTCAAGAGGCATTTAACCAGATGCCCAACTGTGATCCAACCAAGATCACAAAGGGGTTGGAGATGCCCAAGGTTCTCCAACCCCTTTCAGTGACCAGATCACCACTGACAGCAGGAGGATAGCAGACACCCTCAGCTGCACAGACACTGCTTTTAGGTCTTTGGCTCTCAGGGCCAAATTCCACCCCGGGATTCACAGATGGACCTTGCTGCCTTTCATGGGCAGTCATCAAGAGGGGCTGGAGGCTGGGGCACACACTGGCCACCACGTAGTGTCCTGAGGCATGACCACCCATGTTCTCACAGCCCAGATGAGCTGTCCACGTGCCTGCTGTCCCCCCAGCAGACTCACAGTTACAAGCACCAGAAAGGTCATGTCACGGTGCAAGAGCAAGAATGAGAGCACCAAAATCTGGACCTCAGGTTGTGGATAGGAACTGCAAAATTGCACTAAGAAAACTGGAAAAAAGGCAGGTGTCCTTTAAATTAATAAAACATGTCACCCACAATAAACAGAGAGCTTAATGCAGATTTGAATGCCTCAAATAGAATAGAACTAGATGGAAAAATCAATTATGTGTTCTACAGAGCTGAAATGGAGACCTGGCTGGAAGTCTTCCAACGGAAAAATTTTTCTTGCAAAACATTGACTGTAGTTAATTGTCTTGAGGATACTTTTGGCCTTCAATTAATAAAATCAACTGAAGAAAAAAATATGGAGACATAATTTTCATAACATTGAACATTTTTCTATTTGGACATCATCAGTCTTTTCCTTTGTATTATGAGCTACAACCTATTCCCAAAAGCTTATTTCAATCAAAGTCTTCATTTCTGTTAGTATAAGATGTTTTAAGATGTTTTAACCATCTTGTATTTTTTCACAGTTAGGATTCATTTGCAATATTCAGTGGAATGAAAAAAACCCCTCAAAGAAGTAAAATGTTCTCTGCAATGAACACTCTAACTTTTGGATTAGCTGTTTACTTTCCTCCTGAAATATCTTTACTTACTGGCTTTTCTTTTATTTATATTATAATATATTCCAGCTTTTGAAAAAAAAGCACAGTCGTTGAGTAGGACATTCTTCTCACACCTTATAATATGTCTGCACAAGAATGCAAGCAAATTTTACACTCTTTGACACATACCATGTTCCTAGAAATAGTTGCATGATAAATATGTGTCTAAGTAACTCAGATTTATTAAGTTCTGCCAGAAGGTATGAAAAGCTCCATTATATTATTTATTGAATTCATATATATTTTTTTTTTTATTTGTTCATCCCTAAGACTCAGGCTGAAAATCTCCCCAGTCTGTATGGAATCTTCATGAAGACAAGGAAAATATTTACATTTTTAATTTTTTTGTCTGGATTTTCTTTTTTTTATGGGAATAGGAATGAAAAAGTACACCCACAAGACCTGCGCAGAACTCCTCTAACAGAGATTGGATATCTGATGATAAAAAAATGGAGAAAATGACTGCTTGAGACATTCCAGAGGAGGGAAGAAAGACAGGAGGCCAAGCAGAGCTGTCATTTCCTCAAGAAAGTCATGGTAAGAGTGCAAGGATGAACATCCTAATTAGAGTGGTGACTAGCCTGGCTAAAAGAGTGGCTTTGGGAACTAGAGGGAAGCAAAAGTTGTGGAAACCATATTGTGTAAATTAAGTGTAAAGTATGAAAACGTGAGGCGAGGCAAGTCTGAGGCCAGAGAAAGGAAAGAACAAACCAGGAACAAGGGGGCAGGACGGGGTTGGCTTTGCAGCTGGTGGTGTCCTGCAATGCTCAGGACGCAGAATTCATCCAGAGAAGGAGGATATTCATCTGACAAGCTGCCATGGCTGACAGACCGCCTGGGCTGGGGACATGCAGGTCCTTCCAGAGGACACAGAGAAGGAAATCACAGCACACACCAAGCAGTAGCTACCAGGTGACATCTAGAGGAAGAGGAATCCCTTTGATAGAAACGCTGGTAGAAAGAAGAAGGCCAGGGAATGCCCTGCTTCACTGCTCAGAGATGTTGCAACTGTTGGCAAAAGACTTAAATTTGTTGCATATTTTTTGTATCGGTCTTTGCTGTAACCAGGTAACCAGTTAGTTAGTTCTGTATTAGGAAAAAAGAGGCAAGGCTTTGTCTTTACTCGTTAATTTTAATAGTCTCAATTTTTTAGAAATCATTAGCAAGGAAATAAATAGCACTCAGCATGGAATTGTCAGAAATAAAGTTATTTTCCCCCTGGGGTGAATAGGAGGCTTTGTGGAGGAGGGCAAGCAGCTTCATTTTAGCTAGGCACTGAATGCTGTGTTTTGCCATTTTCATAAGCAGGGCACGGAAATGTGGTGTTGATGGAGGGAGTGAACATCTTTGAGATCAGGCTACACAAATATCTGTGAATACCCTTAGGGTGAAACTTTTAGAGACCAGGGAAAAAACAAGGGATTGCTGGAGCATCTTCCCCTCTATTTTTCTGTGCTTCTGTGACTTCACATGCACAGAAATTATTATTATTTCTTGGGTTTGAATTCTGTTCTTGTCCTGCTTTGAATCTCACGCTGTTTTTTCTTGTCTAATTGACACTGAGTTCCGTTCCTGCTGAATTATATCACAAGTGTTTCCTAGTTCCAAGTGGCATGGAGATCTGACAGCCTCTTTTGCCAGAGGAGTTTCTTTTTGCTTTGAAGTCACTACATTCAATAACACAGGAGACATGACACGGCAGAGAGGAGGAATTGCAAACAAGAGAAGCCAGACTCCAAGGAATCCATAGCAAAGCTGACAACTGAACCCAAATCTCCTGGATCCCCGGAGAGTATCTCATGTGAATGACTATCCTATTAATCGTGAGGGCAGGACAGGCTGTCATGAGCCTCACATCAGCAGTTGCCATCTTCTCTCTTTCTCAAGTTGAGTGAATACAGGAGCTATTGGGCTGAGTCTTAATTGTGAAAGCCCAGGAATTACTCCTGAGGCTCCAACATCCCAATGAATGCAAAGTTTTGATCTCAGCATCGCAAGCTAATGAGCCTTTCAAAGCTCCCCTCAGGTTGTCTGGAGCCACTCCCCAGCCACAGACTTAATTCTCTCTATACACTCTGAAAAATGTAGTCTATTTAATATTCTACCCACAAGCTGGCTTGAGGCTATTCAAAGCTATTGTTTAGGGTTTTTTTCCGGTCTGTTAATTATACCTAAAATTGGCAAACTACCATTTCTGATGTAAAGCTACATGTGATGTGTCCCTAAGCCAAATCACATACTACCTTAGCCCGGAAAGCTGGCAGCTAGCAGCCAAACACAGCAAAAACTGGGCTCTGGAGGTGTCCCCTGAGCACGTGTAGGCAGCAGCAAAGATAAAATGAGGAGATGCCAAAAGGGCAGATCCTGCAGCACTTGTTCAGTTTTTATGGCAATCCTTTTCTCAGGCAAAGCTCTTGTTTGTTTTAGGGAAGGGTTTTGGAGTGTGGATTTGCAGTGCTTATGGTAGTCATATTCACTGTGGTCAGGGGAACCAGAGGAGAGGAAAAGGGCAAGGACTCAGAGCTGGACATGAAGTAAAAGGAAGGACAACTCCAAGAATCCTCTCTGAATTCATGCATTTTCCTGGGAAGCCACCACACGTGGCTACCAAGGCCTTACCCATGGGAGACAAACAGCTGTGTCTCTCCTCCCAGGAGTGACAAATCTCCAGCAAAATCCACACGGATGCTTGGAACCTTTCTCTTGCAGCCCACACCAGGAGGGACAGCTCAGGCCTAAGTAGCCATGACTTTCAGTTGCTGCAATAAGAACTCAGAATGGAAAAAATCTAACCAGAATGTAATAAAAAATATTTTCATTTTGCAAAGTCTGAGGTGAATATTTTTTTTTTACTTTTTTTGCAATTTGTGGAATGTTTTTGAAGTATTTCATCTTTCTGGTAGTTTAGCTTTTAGTTTCTTATTTGCTGCCAAATATAATGGACTAAGTGGTGGCCATAGAGTAGCACTTTTCTCCACTTTTTAACTTTTCCCCTTGTTACCCTCAGCTTTCAAGACATTATAAAAATGTGGAAGTTCTGAAAATTTACAGAGTGGCAGAAAGAAAATTAAAAGAAAAGTGATGAGTGAGGAGAAGAACAGGGGTTATTCAAGAAAAAAAGATCAATAGGTTCTCATCTGGCAAACGGGTGTTTTCTCAGGAATCTGGACAGACTGAATGGCAATCACAGGGCCACCCTCACACAGTTTGTGCAGCCTCTGACTCCACTGTCAGATCTGCTGTACAGAGGCATGAAATGATTTTGAGGCACAACATTTGTGCTTTAATTACAAGTGCATTTCATGCCATGTATCAAAGAAATCTGAGGCAACTTAATTTAGTCAGTTAGTCTGAGATGGGGGCTAGTAAAGTCTCTTATATAAACATTTCAGAGCCCGTGCAATCCATTTCCTTCTTTGCACAAATAAACCTTTCTCTTCTGTAAAATTTTGCACACAGAAAGAAAATTGGCTAGAGCAAGTCCCTTGGTAGAAAGGCTGCTTTCTGCAGCTACTCAACAGAGATATTTTACAAGTAAAACTATAAAGTTGTGGGAAACATTTCTCCAGCCCCAACAACAAAACGGGGTGAGCTGGCTGGCTATTGAGCAGTGGCAAATCGATGTGGAGGGGAATGGCTGGGTCAGCAGCAGCCAGCGTGGTGGCAGTGCCATTCTGGGTGGTCCCTGGTGGGTTTGGGGACACAGCTGGGCAGGCACTGCTGGCTCACAGGGGACTGGGCAGCCTGGCAGTGCAAAGCTGCTTTCCCAGTTTGGCAGCTGTGACTGGGCTCAGGCTCCAGTCCAGCTCCATGCTGTGGTAGTAAAATTGCAAATATAACAGAAATACAGAATTTAACAAAAAAAAAGTTACATTTTCCTTCTCACCTTAACAAATTACAAAAGAGAATGTTTTATTTGTAGAAAACAATAGAAACTTGATCACTGCTTTATATTAAAAACTTGTAATTCCCATGTCACTCTTGCATGATGCAGGATTGAATCCGCCGTGATCTGGCAAACAGCAAGGGAGGGGAAGAGGAAAGACATGACAAAGGTGTCCACATATTTGAGCATTTACCTCTTACTGAATGTATCTGGAGAAGCAGTGTTGCTCAGAAATAAAATAATGTAAGAGAATTTACAGGGCAACATCTGTTTTAGTGTCAGACTTCATTAGTGAAGAAAAGGGGAACACAGGTACACCAGGGGGATTTGGAAAATATGAGATTACAAGCAAATGTGTCATTCAACATCCACTATTTTCTGTTTCTTGCAACTTTGCTTGACAGATGAAAAGAATTTGAGTCCGGCTAAAGAGTGTATGTGAGGCTTAGAAGTATTATGGTACTCATTATCCTTCATGGAATCCTCCTTAATGATTTGTTCTGTGGCCATATACAGGATCACAAATGCAATAAAAGTGGGAAATACTGAGTTAAAGCAATGTCTGGCATGGTGATGTCATCTATACAATAAACAAATGTCAGTGTGGAGCTATAAATAATCTCTTTATCCTAATCTTGAATTGATCCAATACCAGATGTATACACACTTCATGAAAATGCCTTAGCTTTGAAGAAAGAGGACAATAACCTGTAACATAAAGTTATATGAAGGTGTGTGTGTGTGTGTGTGTGTGTGTGTGTGTGTGTTTCCTATGGGTGGTACATGTTACAGAAGAGGGCACAGGGCTGTGTCTCTCCTGCAGTCGATGCCTCTGTGCCAAGCATGACACACTCCTGTGAGCATGCAGACCACAAGGATCACTCTGGGCTGGTAAAGACCTCCCCAGTGACAGGCAGGTCCTTAGAAACATAGAAAAATCTTTATGAAGAGCATCTCATTTATGAGAGAGAGCTGAGCACACCTGAGCTTTCCCTCTCCAATGCAAAGTGAAGTACATTGTGATCAAACATCATGTAAACATACATCTGTGCTGAAATACGAGTCTTGGGCAGCTAAATCCATCCTTTTGTTCAAGACCTCCTTTTAATGCTGCTTATATGAGATATTTCTGTCCAACAGGAGCTTTTACATTGTAATGATTGCATTTAAAAAATAAAAAAAATCCATTTCATCAGTCGAGCAGTATCTTGGGGCTGACTCAAGCCAATGAGAATCTTTCCATTGACGTCATTAAGCTTTTATTCAGGCTCTTAATCTGCAATCAATCAACCCTTAATATTATTCCATGCAGAGCTCCATGCCTTCGTTGGTGATAGAAAAAGATGAGACCAAACACTCATCCTAGCTACCAGTGCTGGCAAATGAGCCTGGGTCATGATTACATTTCCAGTGGGCCTCAGTCAGGAGTTATCCCGAAATGCACTGTTTTGCCTTTTCTTCCTTGTGTACATTCCTCCAGCTTCGTGTTTTGGCTTTCACGCTACACTGGACTGCTCCTGCTGATCTAAGCTGGAGAGCCCAGTCCTGTGGCATCCCGAGTGCTGCTGGGGACAGCCAGCCTGAGCCATGGGCTGTCTCCAGGGGCAGGCAGCACGTCCCAAAAGCAGGCTCTGGGATGTTAAATCCTCCTGCAGTAGCACAAGGTATTTACTAATGGTGCTGAGATGCTGCATGAGATTGTCAGGGGAAAAAAAAGGCATAAAACCCCTAATCTTCCCTGGCCTCTCCCAGCATTGCATTCAGTACACCTCATTTAACCTATCCCTCTCCAATGGCCATGGCTGCATTTCCTCTGTGCAAGCTGCCAGAATAAGGAACAATCTGTCTATGGGTTCTGATGACAAGGACTTTATCTCTTGTTATGTTCTGGTGGTCTTTCTGGTATACTTTCATCATATCTTTTTTTAGAGGAAAGAGAATGGGGCCCTGGTCTCCTCCTGCAGGGACAGTTGCACAGGATGATATACAGCTCAGTGAATCACACACCCACTCACCCTCCAGGACTGTGATGTGTCTGTAATGGGCGAAACCATTTCCCTCATTTAGCAGCAGAAAAGAACAGGAAGAAAGGAAGAAAGAAAATGCAGGGCATTATCAGAGGTGCCTGAAACATGGTCTGTGTATACCGGACATTGAGAGGTTACCTGGAAGAGGAGTGACAGAAGGGAAGGCCACACACCAGAAATAAGTTCAAACACAGGCAGGTGGAAAAATGCACAACAGTGGCTGCAGAGGTGCCAGAGATGGTGAGGTCCCAGGTGGGAATGGTGGCTTGCTGCTTCCTATTGCAAGTCTGTCACTTACATTTGGAGATCATTCAACGAAGCCTTGGCTGTATTTGCTTCAGTGTCCAGTTGCCCCTGAAAGAATAAAAATTAACCAGCCACCCCATGAGGCCAGACAACAGGGAGAATGGTTTTAACTTTCAAGAACAGATAATTCAGGACAGCTCGTGGGGCTAAGGACAGCAGAGCTACAAGTACCCACCTACACCCAGAGGTGTCAGAGTCTTTGCCCAGTCATAAACTGGAAGCCAAATGGACAGAATTAAAGGAATACAGAGCAGCCAAACAGAAACTGCACATCCAGAGAGTGTCCACATGTCCGAAGTAGACCAGGAGTGGAGGAGGAATCACTTCCATGTCTCTCACACTTTGGTCTCATAGATCTTATCCATGCTGACTCCATCATTCATGCCATGGATTGAGGAGTGAAGTGTGCAGTCGGACAGGAAAGGAAACTGTCATGGACAGAGGGATGCAGGGCTCAGGGCTGGCCTGCTCTGCTAGCAGACAGCAGCTTTCTCTCAGACCAGGGGGCACACACTGCCCGGGATTGGTTTTGTGGATTTGAGAGGTGGGAGAGCCCCAAGGGCTGAACTGAGGGTCAAGAGTAGCTAAGTTCAGAATCATGCTTGACCTGTGACACATTTGGGTGAGGATGAAGATGGTCAGGGATCTCTCACAGGAGGTTTGTATGGTAAAGAACCTTACTGTATCATTGCAATGCTAAAGATTAAATACTTGCCACTTAAGACTTAATTTGAGGTGAAGCCATAAATTAATTTTTTCTCATCTCTCATAATTCATATTTTCTGGGGAGATATAAGCAGATACAAGTCACAGCTGGAAAATGAGGAGTAATTGATGGAGCAGCCAGAGGGCTTTGTTGTAGCCACATTCATTTTGTGCTTGTGAATTATGCCAACAACAGCAAATAGATTTACACACATTAGTAGCACATCCAGGATAATCTCTTGTTGTGTAAAAATGTGTGCGTACCCTGATACTACAGATTCTGCAGAGATATTCTTTGTCAACAACATGCAGCTTTGTTTCTGAATTAATGCTGAATATTCCAGGTGTTCTGTAAGACTTTTGTAAGAAGGCCTTTGCACTATAAATCACAGGAGAGCAATAATTTTAGCCTTTCACAATGAGAAAGCTTGTTCTGGGAAATCTTTCCCTCTCGAAGGCCCCCACTTGACTTTGAGCAGTTTGGGCTTGCAGGTCTCCCTGATTTTCTAGGCTAGAATTTACAGATAAAAACATAAAAACCAGGTCTCTGTCTTCAATATTTGTCCCAAGTGTGAATATAATATAACACTAGGGCAATGATTCTCTGCCAGAGGGTGGGGTGAGACCTTTTCTTTTGTGACCTAGGGCCACAGGAAATTAAAAAGTTTAAGCTGAGAAGGGACAAAATAGGGTATGTGTGATATTGTTTCTTTTATTGCTCCCCTCTGGCCTCAGGGGACCTGCTTATAGCCTGACTCTGTCACAAGGTTCCTGCCATTTCAGGTGTCCTTGGAGTCCTACCATCTGGACTTGCAAGAAATGCAAATGTCAGTTCACAAGGCACAATTTTCTTCCTCTCAGCACAGCAGGAAAAAAACCTACCTGGAAAATGTGAAATTAGTACAATTAATGACTCTCAGAAATTGAGAGGAAAAAGTATCTGAAGTAAGTAATTGTACAAAATATCATGATGTGTAAATCGAATTGTTTGTGTCTGATTGAACAGCCTGTATTCAGAGGTGTACCAGTCCTACAGCCAGAGAGGGCAGCCTTTCTTCAGCATCGTAAAACTATTAAAAATGGATTATACCTTGACTTTCCAACCTATTAATGCTGCTTGGCCAACTTCAGTTGAATGAATCTCATAAGTAAACAGCTGCAAAGTGGTGCTGGTTGAGTTGGAGCTCAAAATCTCTCTGCCATGCAAACAAGAGCTCCATCATAGAAGAAGGAGAGGGATCACAACCTGCCTGGGAAATGCGGGAGGGCTGAATGGACTCTGGGCAGCCTGGCATGGGAGGAAGGCTGAGCTGCCTGTGCTGAACCTGCCACCCTCGGCTGCATTAGCAACAGCAGTTGCTGGGGTCAGCTGCACCATGAAAAAATTCTGAGAAAAATCATTGCTGATGCTCTGCAGAAAACTGCCTTGTTTCTGACTCACTGACTAACTAGAAAAAGAAGAATTAAAAAGTAATCACCTATCTGGGTCAAATGAAGGAGGAGGATTACGATGCAGTGTGCAGGGCCCAGAGGTACCTGGACAAGCATTTCTGCAGAGGGGATTAGCACAGCTGGGCTCATGAGATGAGTTTCCAGCTGTTTTGCTTCCCCCATCTCTGCCCCCCCCAGGTTGAGACACCTGCAGTAAGCTGCTGGAGAGCTGTGGCCAAGCGCCCTGGCTCCCAGGGGGCTTCTGCCTCTGAGCAGAGCAGCCCACCAGCCTGGGGCAAACTACAATTCATTTTGACCCTAAAACTGATGGCAGAGAGAGAGACAAGCTTTTTTAACTGGTCCTGTTCAGCCTTTTGTTCCCAGCCATCAGAAGGTGAATTAAGGAGGATTGGGGTTGAGGTGTTATTCTTCTAGATAAATGCTACTGATGTCTGGGCACTCTCGGCTGGCAGTTCTTTTGGATTTCTATTCTATTTGCATACTTCAAGCTCAAGAAAAACAGCTGAGGTCACAGGCTGGGTACTTTCAGCAAATCCCAGGGAAGAAAACAAACCAAAACCAAACCAAAACCAAACCAAAACCAACACAGAACTGTCTAATAAAGGTGCCCTTAGAAGGTGGCTATCTCAGCATGCTGCCCACTGGCCCTGGGCAAGGAGGGGCACCCTGAGACAGACATTGGCACCAGCCTGGCAGCGAAAGCTGAGCCACACCTGCAACCAGGGGGCACTTGCTGAGCCCCCCCAAGCTGTGTCTTAGATGAGCTCTCGGCCTGGCCTCTGCAGGCCCCGCACTTTGCAAAGGCATGCCATAAACTCAGCGAGCATGTCAGCACGGCCTGAAGGCAACCAGCAGGGAAACAACCCCAGGTCTGGCTTTTCCACTCTTTCCAAATATATGGGCAGTGACAGGTGTAAAATTACACCAACCAAGCAATAACTCAGACCTGTTTGAGTGCCAATTATGTGTCTTTTTACAACATTGGGCCTCTGCCTGAACACATCATTTAGGAGAAAAATATGTTGTAAAAGTGTATTCACTCTAAAGAATGCTATAAAAAATGATTCTTAATATTGGTCTCGCTTGTTTAATCTTCAGTCTTTTCCTCTGCTCCTCCCCCATCTTAGGATAAAGGAGCTCTGGATGCCCTGTGTTTCATGCACGGTCTTGTAGGGTTAGCGAATAGGCCATCAAAAATAAATATACATAAATCTTAGCCATGTATGGTCTCCAGACGGGGAAAATGGCTCACAAAACCCAGAAAGATGACCACCCATAAAAAAAATGCTGGACACTATTATTTTGATGGCAGGGACTCAAGCTGCACAGCGCACGGCACTGTTTACAGAAAAGTCTGCTGATTGAATACGCTGCCTTGGCAGGCAGAGCAGTGCCCAGGGCACAGGGTCAGGCTGGGTTATGGACTGGTGCTGCTGATTGCCACCAGAACTAAGAGTTTAGCCCACGTCATTTGGTTAGTATCAACTAAAAATTAGGTGTAGATGGTGGGATCCTGTCTCTAAAACATACGAGTGTGGGTACTGTCCTTTGTTGACAGGAGTGCTTTATGTGTGAACTCGCCCACTTTGTGGAGGAACCACTGCCTGCTCTGAGGCCCGGGGGCCTTCTGTGGGCAATTAACAAAACTCCTCCATAGAAGAAGGCTCAAAGAAGATAGGCAAGGATGATGTGCTCATGAAGGTCAGAAAACCACACAGGAAGTGACCACAGCTGTAGCACAGGAAGCTGAACTCAACACAGAGAGGACCAGAGGGTGGCCTGTGTTTTAGATAAACAGCTGTTATCTGTTGAGTGGGTCAACTGGTTGTGAAAATGGCCTTTCCTAAATTGATTAACAGGTAGTATTGTCTTCCTGAGCCAGCCACACCAGCATGGGGGAAATCTATTTGTGGTTCAGCCCCACAGAGAGTCTAAAAGCCAACAAAATAGACCCTGAAGAGAGCAATGGGTCTGAGCTGCTGTCAGCCAGTAATGGGAATCACATTTGTATTGCAATCCAACTGTATATCCAACCTGCTTTATTGTGTTTGCCTTGTGATTTCAGGACAGGGCTGTATCACTCTGTTATATCAGAATCCCATGCAATGGCAAATACCTACTAATAAGTACATTTGATACTAAACATCAAATCTCCTTGAGTGAAATATCTGAAAGAACTTGGCCAGAGGATATTTGAGGCATGACAATTCCACACGTTACTCTCCCCAGGAGACAGACCTAGGAATCGATTTCCCAAGCCCTTTGGAGCACGTTACTCCTGTCAGTAAAGCTGACTGCATATTGCTCTAGACTGTATCACACTTGGTGTCACTGCAGTTTCCAATATTTCCCTGTTATTCTCGGCCTGCAGATGGTTAAGGGAACTAACGTGAAACCACAACTTCTTTGCAAACTTTCCAAAGCACTGCATAAGCCTCTAAAAACCCTCTCACCTTTATAGCCCCAACTTTCTATCCAGGCTCTTCTACCCCATTTCCTTATCTCTTGGGTTGCTCACAATCACTGGTGGGACTCAAGTAAGCAGAAAAAACACATGCTTATTATTATTATTATTCATATTCCATACTGCTGAAGGGGGAAGGCTGAGCCCATATTCTTGTACAGAAGCATGCAGAATGATTCAAAGGATGCCTGTGCTTTTATTTACATATTTATAATCATATTACACCCAGTAATAACATCTTATAGTGTGGTATTATAATGGTAAAATATTTGAATATTTTTTATTATAACATATAGTGGTATATTTTTATATTTAAATGTGTAAGCTTACATTGTTCAGCCAACCAGTGTAAACACAAGACTAGAACCCAGAAGCCCTAAACTAGTTGAAATGTGTCAGATGAATGTGGTAGAGCTTTGTCTTGTGGCACAGACATATTTATAAGGAATCATTTGACACATGCAGTTTTTCTGCTGATAGACAGTTTTCTTTTGCTGACACTGTATTCCTCAGTCTGCAGAAGCTCTTTCCTTACTAGTCCTGCTCTAATAACACTTCAAGCCATTTAAAAATCCACACTGCAAGCACAGTCAAGGGGTGTAGAGCAGCGTGGAAGCCAGGGTGAGCAGAAGGCAGCCAAGTCTGGGGCTCACACAGATGTTCCTGTGCACAGCTACAACGAGAGGCACCCCTTTTGGTAAGGGAGCCACAGAGCAAGGCTCAAGAGCTGCACATTCCCATGTACAGCAGAAAATGCACATTTGTTAGCATGAAGAAACAATCTGCACCAAGCCTCAGACACTTATTCCCTGGGCTGCTAGCTTCTGCTGGCTCCTTTTAAACTGAGGTGTCTTGCAGTAGGGTTTTTGTATGTGAATTCATGACAAAGCCTGATGTACCTGCTCCACTTTGACCTTCTCAATATCCTCCTGGCCTGGGGCTGCCTTCGCCCTTTCGTAATTTACTCCTGAAGTCCCAATTCACAGCAGCCTCATTTCAGCTGGGGATAAGAAGATGCTTCCAAACTCTTGACCATTTCTGAGCATCATCACAACCCTTCCTTTCCTCCCACTGCCGTTGCCAAAGACTGAACTAGAAGTTTATCTTTTTAGGCCCATTTATATTTCAAACTTGGATCAATGAAAACAACAAAGCTAAAACAGACTCAGTGGAGCAATCAGGCACTGAAAGGTGTTACCTTTCTCCATGTGAGGAACCTGGCTGTGAGGCTTATTTCTCTCCCAGGCATTGCAGAGGGAAGTGGGGGAGAGTTGGGGACTTCTGGGTTTGGGACATTTAGGGTTCTCAGGACTCCATCAGGTTCAGATGAAGCAAATGGGTGGGCAGTGGAATTGAGTATCTTTTAGAAACCTAAATAAATACAGTCAGCATAATGGTTCAGTGGTTCTGAGGCAGTCAGCAATTAACAGCCCCCTGGGGGAAAGCCTGTGGTAATTGGTTTATAGAACTGATCAAACTGGGAGCAACATCAAAAACCAGATTACAAGAAGGAAGGAAAGCACACTTGTGAAAGGAGGTTTTAATTACTATAAGAGGGCAACAAAAAGGCTGCAATAGCTGCTTGTCTTACCTGTTTGCCTTGGAAAGGCCAAATCCTGCAAATACATGGCCACAGATATGTTCTGTAGGGTGTCCTGGCATCTGCTTGGATCTATTTGCAGAATACCCAATGAAATAATTATGTGTTTCAGGTCTGCAGAGAATACTGGCATTAGAGGCAGTACAAACTAAAATGCCTTTTATTCAAAAGGGTTTGGCTTGTTAGTGAGATTGGACCAGCAGATGGTAAATACCAGCTTGTAATACAGTATAATGCAGTTTGCTGCAGAAAAATGTAACATAATTTAATGTGAGAGTAAGGAACCAATCAGTCAGAGCAATGAGCAGGGAAGGGATTGGGAGTATTACAGAAAAATCATTGAAACCATGAGGCCAGAACACAGCTGCAGTAATAAAGTCTGTCATAAAGTGGAAGGGACTATAAGAGGGGACTTAGTCTAGATGGTATTAGTCAGAGCCCCATCTGCTCTAAGCCCCACACCACGTAAGGGAGATGTTAATGGCTCAGAGGGGCAGCTCAGGGTGAGGGCACCTATTTTCCTACCAGGTTTATGGGGAGGAGGTGGCCTACATGGAGTTTCCAGTGTTGCACAGGATGCTTTGCTACAACAGACGAGGAAGTAGGAATGCAGCTGAACCCAGGTTTGCAGCTGCCAGGTCCTCAAGTCGCTACATACAGAAAATTTCTTGTGTTCTTTGCATGCTTTCTGTTTAATTGCAAATAAGGCCCCAAAAGACGTTTCATTACTTGTGTGACCAGCCTGCAAACCTGGGCCATCCCTGGTGCCTGGATGTCAAGCAAGCATTTTACGAAGGCCCACCAGTTAGCGAGCTTACATTTCCTTAAACCCACCTGCCCCCAACGAACCTTTCCAGAGAAAACAATCAGCTTCCTCCAATCCCACAAAACCTGGGTTAGATTTCTCAAGTGAAATACTGGAAGATCACTGAATTATTTTATACCATTATTCTGATTTTTTTTGGCAAAGTTCTGTCTCAGACGATCATGATTTTCTGATTTGTTAAGCAAGAAGATTCACTTTAGATGTGATAGTCAAGCTGAGGTTCCCCTCTTTGCGTCTCATGCCCAGCCCCAAACAGCCTGACAGCAGGCTATGCCACATTACCCCTGTGTGGTGCAGGTTATTGTACCCCATCCCTCCCCACCAGGCACCCTCTGTGTCTTCCATGGGATTGCTGAGTGATGAATGAGTGCAGAATCTGACTGAGCAGGAATTAATGAAGTTTAATACTGTCCTTGGCCAGACACAGTGACCACCACTTGATAGCTGAAGAAACGATTACATTCCACAAAAAAACATATAATTAAACCTACAGGAACCTCTACATCAAACACAAGTATGTGTCACTACCCCAGATGAAAGTACACATGAGGCATAGAAGGGGGGAGAGTTTTTACTGCCTCTCTTTTACAAAGGCTTATGTGTTTGAGAAAGAGGCCGTGCAGCCAAGGGGAGCTAGCAGAGAAGATGTAAAAGAAGCCCTCAAAAAACCCCATCCCAATAGTGCAGTATAAAAAGCTCTGCAAGAAAGAAAGGATGTCTGACTGGGTTAGAAGTGTAAAACAAGAGATTATCCCCTTTTGTCTGATTTTTCCTGTGATTTGTGACCAGTGTATACCCTTAGTGCATTAACAGATGTGTACCAAAAGGACTTTTCTTCATTACCACTTTTCCTTTTAAAGGAAATAGTCCACTATTCCTCATTTAGCTAAAAGCTTAGGGTTAAAAGGGAAGAGCAGTACTGCTGTTGCCTGAGATTCAAGAGTGCAACTCAGCCTCTCCACCAACACAAAAAAGGAGCATGTGAAAAAAATTCTTGCCATTGAAGTCACTAGACCGGTATTCTGATTTCACACATGGAATATATCTGTTTGGGAAGCAGATGCCAATTTTATACAGGCAGTCTTTAGAGAAAAACCACACTTTAAATAAGGAGGGAGTGGGGAAGTGCATCAAAGGTTGGAACGAAACTTCATGTTACCATGAATAAAGGCTAGCAGGGCTCTGGATGCATTCAGAACTGAATCTTTGTGATATCCTCACAAATAAGTTAAGTGAGCGTGATGGAATTTTGCACACATTAATTCACTTCCCACAGACACAGAAACTCAAGGCGTCCCTAACCCTCTCCCTCTCCTGGAGCTGGGCCCAGTTACACAAGCTCACGTCCTGGTTTTGTGTCAAGCAGCACAACCTCAGAGCCACCCCTGGCCCAGCTCCCCACCTTTGCCTGCGTGCTCAGCACTCCTGGTGACACAGAGCCTGCTGCAGCTCCTGTGCCATCAGGGCCATCACAGCAAGCCAAGCCCCACAAGGGCCTGAAAGGGCCAAGCCAACCCCACAGGCAGGAGGAGGGCTGGGTGTCTGTGCTGCAGGAAAGCTGGGGGCAGCACTGGAAGTAGTGCCACAGCTACAAAAACTTCTTCTGGGCCTTCTGACCATGGAATCTGCAGTCTGCCTTTTGCACATCCAAAGTGCAGAGGGGTTCGGGCGTGTGGGAAGGATCTAGTTATGACACCTGCATGCTGGAAGGATGCCTCCCTTCCCACCTCATGCTGCCTGAGTATACAGTGGGTTCATTCTCTCTTCTCATTAACCAGAAGAAATCCATGGGTGTCACCACTGAAGCTCATTACAGCTGTCAGAGGCAACAGAGGTGGTCTTTCTGTGAGCAGTTAGATCAGTTTAGCTCTGTTCTACCCCCAGCACAATCATCATGTCCTCATCAGATATCCAACAACAAAGTGGCTTAAAAGAGATAAAGGGATCCCTACAGAACTGGCAGCCTTTAAGGGACTTTTATTTTTATCAATGTCCTTTGGGATAATTACTCCAAACAATTTCAAATTAAGTTAAGAAAAATACCTCCACTCTTTATTTCTACCTCAGTTGCTAATTTGTAGCAGTTCCTGGATCAATTGATCCTTGTGAGCCATAACAATCTCTGATCTGGCGTAGGTCCTTTCCTAAGGAGGCTCCAAGAAGAAGCCCAGCTCTTTCCAGGACCAAACAAAAAGCTATGTTTTGAAACACTCACCATTACGTTTAGACTTATTTTGAAACATCTGCATAATCCCAGTACAGATCAAAGCCTGGATGCCTGAAAATGTTCCCCTGACGATGAATGTAGGATTACAGTGGCTCCATACATCGCATGACAGGTGGTAGGATACTGAAGGATCGTATTTCTGGAATCACTTAGGTTATATGCCAGGAGGAATTTCACACATGAAACAGATCAATCAAAAGCAGTCTTGAGCTCCACTTTGAGTCATGTAGAAACCTCTTGGTCCTCACCTGGCTGCTGCTGCTGCAGGTCAGTGCTGGAAGGGCCTCTGGAGCCAGGACCGGCGCCTCGGTGCTGGGCTCTTGGGCTGTGCTGCTGGCAGGGCAGGGACATGGCTCTGGATCAAAGCATCCCGAGCTCATCTGCGCAAAGCACTTGAGTCGAGGAGCTCTCAGGCACAGCATGACCTTGTAGTCAGACCTTATCTTTTATCATCCCAAGATATGGACTTTATCTTGGGGTGCTGTGCTGACTGATCTGCAAGTTACAACAGTTAAGGTAATTAAATTCTTTCTTGTCAGTAAATTTTAGACCCCTTTAGGCCGTTGTTTTCAATGATAACAAAGATAGTAGTTACTGTTCATGAAGCCAAGGTTGGTAACAAGCTACACTGTAAGGAATGTTCCACTTTGGGGACAAATTTTCAGGAAATGTTCAAAAAAGACTGGTTTTCTTAATATTAGACAGAAATTCCAGTGCCATCTCAGTACATATAACTACAGATCCATATGTATGTATGCTAATGCACATGCATAAAAATTAATTTTATATATAT
>VWZT01015363.1:962828-988306 GCA_013397055.1 Pachycephala philippinensis
ATTTGCAGTTATTTATAAAACGCTTTTCCCACTAGACTAGTTCAGTGCAAAAGATAGTGCTTTTTGCATTGCATTTGCTTTAACTTTCTCAACAGAAGGATGAAAAAATAATTTTCTTTAGAATTTGAATATGTTTTGGAGGCTTATTTAAGCTGCCTTTTGTGGCCCACCCAGTTGCTGGACATGGGGTTCTGTCAGACACAGGATGTTAAAGGGCACTGTCCTCATCAATGACAATCCCAGCACAACACCCTAGAGAACAATGCAAAAGCATTGTAGTGCGTAAGCATAAAGCCAGTATAAGTAGATTTAATGGGATCTTCCCCTGGCCTGAATACATACTCCTTCATCATGTGCTGTAAACAAAATGCAATCTATTTACTTTACCTAAATCTTATCAAGGAGTTTGCAGTGAAGCTGTGGCCACCTCATGTAGAAATCATGGATGAAGAAATTCTCTTCTCCCAGAAAACAGGCAAAGAAAAGTCTGTGTCCTTCCTTACTTTGATGGGATGGCTCTGCCCTGCAGCTGACCTCCTACGCTCATCTGTCGTCGGGAAGCAACACTGATGTGTACCTGCATCTCTTTGGGAAGCAACTGTGAATGTTACTTACTATTGCTAGGAGAATAAATGTACGTTTAGTAACCCAGGCTTAAAAACTGGCCTTGGGACTGCATGTTACTTCAGTTAGAAACAAGAATTTGGTGTCATTAAAAAGAAATAAAAAAGAGTGATATTCACAAAGTAAAACCTTTCAGTAGTAGAGAAAATGTGTGGGCTCCCAGCCAGCATCACTCACTCTGATGCAATTTCAAGATAAAAGCTCATTCATTAAAAAGTATTGCTCAAGAGCAAAGCAGTGAAGGTGAAGAGCCAGAATCCCCTTCGTGGCAAGGCAGTGGTCTGGGAACACCCTGCCTCCCCCGCCCTGCGCTACCAGCTGCAGTCCCTTGGTCAGAGGGGACAGTACAACACCGCAGTGCTCCGAGGTGCTCTGCAAGTCAGGCCTAGAAACCTGCAGCCTAAACAGCCCTGCTTTTCTCAGTGTGATGTAAACCAAAGTGAATTCCAGAGGGAACTGCAAAGGACCAGTTTTGACTGAATGTTACGCTGCCTGTGATTTTCTGCTTTTTATTTTTGGATAGAAATTATTCATACTAGGGCAATATCCAACAGACTGATTTATTTGTAAAATTTCATACAAATCATTAAATATTAGATAAACACAATTATCTCTCAACTAGCTTATAAATAGATATCTCAGTTACTGCACTGCATTCCAGGCCCCAGGGACAGCCTTAACTAGCCGATATGGACAACCCTATTAGGAAAAGGTTTTGCCATGGTCCTGATTGTGATTTCGCTTCAGTTGAAAAACTTTTTGACAGCTATTCTTGAGAAATAAATGCAAAAAAAAAATTGTAGTTGAAACAGAAAAAGAACAAGGCAGGGGAGATGGGCGAAGAGGGAGGAAGGTGGTGGAGGGGGCAGGGAGAAAGGAAGGGAGGGAGGGAGGGGGGGAGGGAGGAGACAGGATTATTAGATATTCACCCTTTATTTCCGTAAGTAATTCATGAGCAACAAATTTAGCCATAAAAATGTCATTGGAACAGATTTTGGGAAACAGACCCCTACCTAACAGCAGTCTCACTGGGGCCTCCCTCTTCTGATCCTATCACAATCAGCAAATAGCAATACTTTGCTATTCATCAGAAACAGAGTCGTCCTCGTAGAGGGCACAGACTTGCCCACTTCAGAGGGCTTCAGAGGTGAGGACACCGATCTCTCTCTGTAGATACTTCAATAAGGTATGAACTATGTCTGTTGGTTTAAAATTTTTCTCCTGTTTTTGCACCCAAAGGCCACAGCCAGGACTGAAGCTCCTGGTTTTGTTTTTGTTTTGTTTTTTTTTTTTTTTGAGAAGACTTACAGAAACAAAGATAAGAACAGGCCTAATTTTGTGCCAAAATGATCTGCAGCAACAAACTGAGGCATGGTTACAGCCATATTTATTGGCATTCCAGAATCGTGACTCACATGGAATTAGCTCTTGAAGCAGAACAATGTGAGCTGCAGAGGTTTACACTTGAGGCATAAACAAAGGAGATGGATTGAGGATCCAACCTGCAAGAGATCAAATTTAGGAGAGGATTGGTGCAGTACAATTTTGTTAGTTACTGGATTTTCTCTTTTTCTTCTTTTCTTCCCCAACACTAAGAGTGAGGGGTTTGGGCAGTGATGTTAACCATTAATAGTTAATCTTTCAGAGTTAAATGGCTAACAGCAGTTACCTTGCCTTTGTGCATGCTACCTGAGTGTACTTTTTTCAACTTGCCACTAAGACAAAATGTGAATATTCAGTGACTAAAATAAGGAAAAGGATTAGACCATGAATTATGGTTTATCCTCAAGGAATTTATCAGGTTTTTACTCAGATCTCGCCACTATATTCACAAAATCCTCTAAAGACAAGGCTCATACAATGAATTCTGCACATGGGACCACTCACCTTACTGGGGCAGTTGATTAAAGATTCTGGCCCACCTCTTTTACTGCTAGAGTTCATTTAGAGTCTGGGGAGCAGACGCTGCCTTTTGAAAGCTACACAACAATTCTCCATATTTCCTTGAGTCTGCACTCCCAGGGTTGTATCCTCCATCTCCATTCACCACCTAGCAGATGGAGGCTACTGACAAGTTTATATAAATGTAGGCACTGTTTTACATGCAGCCTGCCTAATTTCTTCAGGATTCAGCTCATTTCAGTTACACAGTGCTAAAAGCTGGTGGCTGCTAAGGGGGCAGAGCTCCAGTGAGCTGCTGGTGCAAGTGCAGAACAAACCAGCGTCCTGTGAAAGGCACAGCTGAGTGCCAGTGACACCCAGAACATGCTGGAGATAGAGCAGATGTCAGTAGCAGGAGGCACAGTAGGGCCAGAAATCTGGATCAGGCCTTGGAACAGATGGCTCCAGGGGCCACAGCCCGAGCGTCTGTCTGGGTAGGATGGATAAAAAAACAGCTCAGAGAAGAGCCAGAGCTGGGACGACAGCAGGGTGAGCGATGGCCTCTCTGTTTTGTTGTTACAGAGTGAAGTGCTGCATTAATATGGCTGCTGTGGAGGCCAGTGCATGAAATGGGATCGTTTTGCTTCATTTAAGGGTGGGAGGCATTTCACTTCTTGGAGGTCCCTTTTTCTCCTCTCCCCCACATCATCTCTGTGCGTGATCCAGACTGGATTCCAAGTGGGAGGAAGAAAGGAAATTCACAATTATTGACTTGCTCTGCCAAAGTTTGAATAGATTCCTTCTGAAACAAATGAAAGCCTGTTTAACTGGCCTGGAAAACATGAATGTGAACGACATTATGTACTGCCCTCTTTGTAACTCTATCACACTGGGAGATCGTTATAGCAAAATACAGAACAACATCACCCCAAGATGCCTGAATTATAAATCCCAAAGGCTCTACTACATTAAAAAATCCCTGGGTGATGACAAGAGTTGGTCTCTTTCCCTCACCTAGGCAGGGGACATCAACTTCTTAGCTCAGCATCTCATTAACTTTTGTGTGTCTGCTTTCTTCCTCTGCCCAGCTCCCAGCTGGTGTCTGAGGCTTCAAAATATTTAATGCAGAAGAAACTCGAGACAGTTGACCAGAATTTGGAGCAGAAACAAAACTCCTGCCACCTTGCTTGCAATTTGCCAGTCCTTTCAAGTCCCAGTCTGGCTGGTGAATTAGCAGATGTGGAAAAACCTCCTTCACACAAAGAAATGATCTAGCAGTGAAAGATCTCCCATGAGTAGACAGATACAGCTTTTCAAGATGCACACTTCCACCACAAATGAATTTAAATTCATTTTTAGAACCAGTTATTGATCTGATTGTGTTAAATATCCTGATGTTCTCCCAAAATTTATTCATTTTTTACAAAGGCACTGAACCTTAAATGCCTGTGATACTGTGCCTGTGGGCTAACAGCAGCTTCTGCACAGGCTAATGGGCAGGGGCAGAAAGGTGGCTACAAACCACCTTTGCTAATCCTTTCAGCTCAGTTCTCAGCCTATCTGGGCTATGTTTGTCTCTGCACTAACTTGTGATAACCAAATAATTTGACAACCAGGTCTCCAAGTGTAGTGCATGAAATAACTTACATAAAGGTCACTACAGTGAGGTTACAGTGAACTCACACGAGATAAATGGGGCATTGCCACAGCATCAAGGCATAGAAAATGCCTTGAAAAGCTGAGCAGAAGTAGGCTTTAGAAGGCTTTGCTGGAGACAAGCTATTCTTTCCAGAGCACACACATAGGCAAGGGTGACCAGTTCTGCTGTTCCTACCGACCAGTGGGTATTTCTGGCTTCGTGGTGTCCCCAGACATGATCCTTCCAAGGCTACACTGACATCAGAAGGTTGGACATTACTGTTGTGGAATTCGTGAGAAAGATTGAGAAGATGGGAATGGTCTTTTTTTTCTTCTTCTTCAAGTCTTCAGAAATATATTGGTTGAAAGAGGTAAGTAGGAGGAGCACACAATTATGGCTAATGTCTGTTTTAAGATAGATGCAAACAATCAATGAGAAAAAACCTCTAACAGTTACAGTGAAAATGCTTAAAATGGAATGTTTCTCTTTCATCAGAGAGACACTCCAGTCAGCCACAAGCAGTGGAAGCAACTACCTGCAGATACCTACCCCATCCCACGAACTGCCAGTGTCATTGGCTAAGGATGTTTCTAGAGAAGGACCCTGCTTTGAAGGCAGACTGTAGCTGCCTGAAATGCTCTCATGAGTATGTTTTTAGATGTTTATTATGCTTCTTATTTCCTTCTGGGATGAGGACCAAAAAAGCAGAAATATCACAAGAAAAAGCTCACTTTGCAGGGTTTCTGGCCACTGCCAGAAGTCAGAGAGATGAAAATGGTTATGTGAGAGAGTGTTTTACTGGTTCCTCATCTGCTGAAATATGGGGTATATGTAAATGCCAAATAAACATCAGCTTTCAGGTACTTGACTGAGCCCAGACTCTGAAAACTACAAAAACTATCCAAACCTGCTTCTGACTATTCTTTTTTTTTCTTTTTTTTTTCTTTTTTTTTGAGGGGGGAGCATATAGAGAATAGAAGCATGGCCCCCAAAATGGATGCAACTGAAACTACTTTTAAGAATCACACTTTCTTACTACTCCCTCTGAAGAATATTTAAAATAATTCTCCAGTGCCTTGTTTCATCTGAGTAAGTTAGAAACCAAGACAGTTCAAAACATTCCTTCCTGCTCTGTTTCTAATAACTTGTACTTTGGAATAACAAATAATTCAGTGGGTGATTAGGTAATCTATGGAATCAGTGTATCATTGCACCTTTTTTGAAACATTACTGTGGGAAAACAAACTTTCATGGGCCAGGCCATCAGTCAGCTACCTGGCTTTAGGAAGAAACTTGCCTTGGGCAGCCTAACCTTAGACTATCTACTTACAGAGTTACTTGCACATTTTTCTGAAATACCTGGCATTAACCACTGTCAAAGAAGAAGCTAAATAAGATGAATCATTAACCAAATGTGGAAAATACAGTGTGATTAAGGTGCAAGTGTTTCCTATGCTAGCTTAGTTTTGTGACAACATTTTCAATATTGAGAAATGTCTCAAAAAGACATCGAGAAATCTCTCAAAAGTTCTACAAAGCTCCTTCCCTTTACCCAATTGTCTTTTCCGAAAGAGAGACAGACAAGGTCAAAGCAGGTCCTACTCAAGCTGAGTGCTGACCCTGCTCACGGTGCCAGCAAGATCCTCTTTTCCCTCCCACCTCTGGTTCTCAAGCTGTCATTTTCCTCAGACCAATGCCAGCTACAAAAGCTGAATGAGGAAAAGCATCTGATCTGCTGAGAACACACCCAGAAACTAAAATCTCCATCTTTCTATTCTCTGATTTGATTTGCCGTGTCACTTTGTGAAACCATTCAGGGCTCCTCTGAGTTAGGCTGGTAAGAGTGTGGGGATGGCATTTCCATTCAAGCTTTACAGACTACTTTACAAGTTCTCTGTGAATGTGTGTTCATATTTGAAAAAGAAGTTAACCTAACAGGAATTCAATGGGAGCTGACTAACAAGGCCTGCTTATCTACAGAACAAACACAGTAGGAGGTAAAACAGGAGTGAAACCTCTTGTCCAGGTTCACAAACTGGGTTAGCAGCAGAGAGATGGGAATAAGCCAGGTCTCCTGAATTCAAGGTTAATCCATAGCCCTATTTCCAGACTTCCAGAAAGTGAGCTAATGAACCTGCTAACTGTTTGTGCATTCCCAACATCTTAGCTCTCTGCCTGGGTACATTCTGCTGTGTTAAAACAGCTTGACAGCTCCAGTCTTGAAACTGGAAACCAGGGGAAGCCAGTGATTGTGAGCTTTAAACAAATCTCCAAGTGCTTCCCTGTCATTACACTGAAAAGGAAGTGTCATTCTCTGCTCGGGCAGTTCTGCCTGATACATGGACACAAGTGACTGACGCCTGTGCACAAAGGTAAGTGGCACCTATTAAATCTCAGTCTACAAGGTGCAGGCTTGAGATAACTGCCTAGCAGAGCTATAGATGCACCACTCCTGACAAAATATATGCACGTGTATGGACAAAAGAATTTATTTTTCCAAAAGCTGGTAGGAGACTGTCTAATTGCCTTGGAGGCAAGGCTCTTAATTCCAGTCATATCTGGATGTGTAGTGACAATACAAAGGAATCAAAAGACCCCTGTTTGGAGCTAAAAGCTCTCTGCAGAAGCTAACTGGGCACAAAGTGGATTTGACAAGGCACTTGGCCTGGCGGGTGAAGCCCTGGACAGAACAAAACTCTGACTGCAGGTGAGTCAAGTGGGATGTGGTACTGAGGAATTGTTAGCAGATGGCTTTCATCTGAGTATACCAGGAGGGATGTAAAGAGGTGTCCCTAGAGCACTTCTCAGCTCTGTGCCCAACTCATTAAGGAAAACCTTGGGATAGAACCCCAAGGGTTTCCTACAAGGAATCTGCTGCACTGTTTCAGGGAAAAATATGAATTGCTACTCCAAGTTTGGCAAAAGTGAGAAACTCCATTGTCAGGGCTGAGTAAGCTTCTGCCTTTCTTACAGCCCAGAGGCTTGCTTTTTCTTATGGTTCGACTCCAGCCAAAGCACACCTGAGACTCTCAGTTACTGTAATTAATATTATAGCAATGCCCCAAGTAGAAATTAGGTCCCCACTGAATGGTGTGCTGTCCAAATGCATGCAAAGATAGAGTTCCTGGCCCTAATAACTTGCAAGTTGAAAGAGCAAACAATGGTCAAGTTTGTGGGATATAATACCAGAGACAAATATAGGGAGGGGGTGATGATAGATGCATGGCTTGTTAGCTCAATTTCTTTCTGACTCATTTGCTGTACTTACATTACATAAACCTGGTTTCAGGGGATGTCATGGGGAAAATATTATTGAAATAGGAGACAAGAGGGACTGTTGGAATAAGGGGAAAGGTAGGGGCAATTCGAGCCTTTTAGTGCACTCAGGACTGAGATGCAGGAAGAGGTAAAACAAAGGAGCAAAAGATGAGCAAGAGGAAAAGCTGAGCTTACTCATCCAACAGCAACAGAGCAGGAAACTGAAGGCGTCCCTTTCTTCTAGGAGTTCATTACTTAAAACAATGCTGGGTACCAGCCTTCCCAGTTTCTTTCTTTGCACAGTTGTTAGAAGGGGTCTGTGCTGGCTCCTCTCCTGGCCTGGGAAAAGAATCAGCCAGGGAACCGTGCAGCTTGCCTCTGCAGAGCCTTGAACAGACCAGCCTTGAAAGTGCTGTGGCAGCTGGCACAGGTTCCTTTCATGAAAATTATCATGGAAAATCAGGCAATCTCATGACCTTTGGGCGGAGAAAGGAGGCCTTTCCCTAACCCAAAAGCCAAGACACAGCCTAAGTATGCCCAAATCTTTTCAAGGAAAAAGCCAGCCTTCTACTCTCTCAGCCCATTAACCACCCATCTCAAGACTTGCTGTCACCTTTTCAGGCCTCAGGTGAAGCTCCTCCTGTCTCAAAGCCCTAGCTTAGAGCTCAAGTGCTGTTGGCTCTCTTCTTCCCAGGACCATTAGCTGCCTAATGTTTTAAACATATCAGGAATTGCATACATGGTGGTGACATTGCAATTGTTGTTTGTGTGCAGGATCACTGCCTGGGTAAGATGTATCTATCATTCTCCCGGGACAACAATACACTGCAAACCATCTTCAGAGAAAGTATCCTTTACATCTGCCTCCTTTTCTCACCCTCCTTTCATTTCAAGGTACCCTTTCATGCTGAACAGGTGGCAAGCATCATTGGTTACTTTGCTCTGTACATCACTTTTGTGTAATAAAGTTCATTTACATGAGTCCATATGCTGCCCTTCACTAAGCGGTAATGAGATATTTCTAGTGTCTTCCCAGAACATGGTTCAGCCGAGTGTTTGATGTTCCGACTCAACATCGCAGTGTCAAAACTGTTTAGCAGTGGCCCTTTATAATTGTAGGATTTATTTGGTGGCTGTCACCATGATAAATAGAGCTTTACAAGACTTAGTGGGAATACAAACCACATGAATAGTTTCCTAGTTTTATCAGGGTTTTATTGACAAATGGTTTCCAGAGCTTGTTTCTGACCCTTCTCTCATAGAAATAATGGTGTCTCCTTAAGCCAAAGTTTGTCCTACATTAAGGTTTGTCTGTAGCTACAAATCTAAAATAGGCAGATGAAAATTAGAAATGAGCTAATTTGCCAGTGTTTCTGTATTTAAACTTTACTCTCCTTTGAAGTAAATCCACAGGTATTTAACGATACTGGCTTCCAGAGAACACAACTATTTCCCCAGATAATTATAATTTGGAAACTTCTGCATAAATTCTTTTTTAAAAGAAAACAGGCAGAGTGACAAGGCCAACAGGAGGGAGAAGGAAAGAAGGAAAGAAAGAGAAAGAAATAGAGAAAGAAAGAGAGAAAGAGAGATAGAAAAAGAAAAGAGAGAGAGAGAGAAAGAAAGAGAAAGAAAGAAAGAGAGAAAGAGAGAAAGAGAGAAAGAGAGAAAGAGAGAGAGAGAAAGAAAGAAAGAAAGAAAGAAAGAAAGGAAGAAAGAAAGGAAGAAAGAAAGGAAGAAAGAAAGGAAGAAAGAAAGGAAGAAAGGAAGAAAGGAAGAAAGGAAGAAAGGAAGAAAGGAAGAAAGGAAGAAAGGAAGAAAGAAAGAAAGAAAGAAAGAAAGAAAGAAAGAAAGAAAGAAAGAAAGAAAGAAAGAAAGAAAGAAAGAAAGAAAGAAAGAAAGAAAGAAAGAAAGAAAGAAATGAAAGAGAAAGATGTTACCATCTCGACAGCAAGGAACTAACAGAATCATGCAGGAGGAGCCTTGAGGCTCTTTTTCGAAATAAATTAAGCAGCTGGATCCACATTGCTTTGTCTTTTTCTTGGCCATGGATCATGCAAATCTGAGATGTTTGGGACATAATGAACATCTTGCACATATGCACTTCAATAGCATAATCCATATGTAGCAGGGCAGATATTAGCCATAACTACACTTGCTGCACACTCACCAGAGCAGGAGAGAAGTCCTGCCTTTGTACAGGGCACCTGGGAAGAGTTTCGGGGCATTAGCAGCCCAGCTAGCTACATATATTGGTTCTAAAATATAAAACTGATTTATATATTATAGTTTCTATAATATATTATATTATTTGATAATAGTATTTTTCTTAGTAATTTATATTATATATTTGGTTTGCTCTCTTGGCGTAAACCCAGAAAACCTAGAAATATAGTCAGATGAAGCCACTACTAAGCCAGCTCGATGTTGGCTTCCTTCTTTTGCCCATTGCCCCGGTAGTTACATCTGGTCTAAATGGATGGGAAAGGACTCTTTCCCCGTGGTCCCCAAATGGGCAAGAGTCCTGTGACACAACTAATCAACACCACTTCCTTAAATAAACAATCCAAATCCAGCTACATGTGAAAAACAACCCCACACCTGGCAGAGGTTCTCTTCTCCCCTGCAGCTGATGTTGCAGTTGGTGGTGTCACTGATTACGAGCATAAAATAAAAACATATCAGCTACAGGAAGAGTGTTGGCACTGGGTCAGCCTCAGCACGTGGCTGAAATTTTTGGGGTCGGGGAAGTTGCTCAGCCCTCCCTCCCAGGAGCACAACAGAGACCAGCAGGAAGCTGAGACTATCAGTTCCCAGTTGTCCCTCAAAAATGAGCACCCATGCCGGGACTCTCTGGCAAGCACGGTTAGCTGTCTCCGTGCTGCAGGGAGGGGGTGACGCTTTCGGAGAAGGAAGCCAGCGCTCAGCACTGACCGCAAGCCTGTCAGGGCTCAGCTGACTCACTCCCCGCTGGCAGCCTGTGCTCACAGCCAGGCAGGGAGCGCAAATTGGCTGCTGACCTATTTGCAGAAGGATTGGTGGGACAGCAGGCTCTCACCCCAGCCCTCAGGACAGCGCTTACTCCTCGCTTCAGTTCATAACTGGCTTGATTTTTGATTGACGCCAAATCTGTGGTTTTCCCGTGCAAGAGCGGGGATGGATAAAGCCAGGTGCCAGATTCTGCTATGGCATTTTGAACAGTTCCCATGATCATGGAAGAAGGACTGGGCTCAGATGATATCCTCTGATTTGAATGTACAGTTAAGAATTCTTTGTGGAGAAAAATCTGCCAGCCTGCCTTGGTGCCATTCTACTGAAATGGCAGTATTTTAATTGCAGTCATGTCTTTTATACTCTGTGTTAACTCTTTGTATTTTCTGGCAAAAAGAGGCTCAGTGCCCTAATTTTGATCATACTGTCATGGCCCTTCCCTCATTGCATGGCTTCAGAAATGTATGTGCAACTTTTAGGCCTATGTACACACTCATTCCTATTTTTACATTTTAAACAGTTTTAGAACAGAAATACATTCTCCATCCAGCTTCAAACCAGGAGTTAGGAAGTTGCTTGTGCTATCCACCTGGGCTGGTATCTGGATTGAATAGGAGTCTTAAGTCTCTTGAAAGCATGTCTTCTTTTGATATGGTTGCTAAATCTGGTTCTTGTCCTTGTTAAATTTTGCCTCAATGGAGTAAGTCACTCTTCCACAGACCAGATGACTAGAAAAGCTGGTTACATTTTTCAAGCAGTTCTCTTTTGGGATGATCAGATTACTGCAAATGCATTGGAATTTACACAAATAAAAATGTATTTTAATTTCAATGGCTTGGGATTTTTTAAAGTGGCAACACTAACAGACTGCAGAAAATGTGAAAAATAAAACATCTGTTAGTAGAGGTGTGCAATGGTTGGGAGGCTGGAACACATGACTTAAAAGCAGAGGCTCAGGCAATTGAGTTTGTTCAGCCTGGAGAAAAGAAGGCCGAAAGTAGGGATCTCATTTCTGTCCTAACTAGAGATTGGGTAGTTTTATACAGAAGATAAGACATACTTATCTCAGAGGTCATCAGTCAAAGAGGCAACAAACTGCAAGAAGGAAATTCCGATTAGGAAAAAATGCCTTGAGGGCAGCCAAACACCAGAACAAGTTGTCCAAAGAGCTTGCAGAGATTTCATCCTTGCAGATATTTAAATCTCAATTGGATGAGACCCTGAGCAACCTGATCTAGTATTGAAGCTAGTCCTGTTTTAAGCAGGGGATCAGTTCAGATGACTTCCAGGAGCTCTTTCCAACCCAAATTGTGCTTTGATTCTACAAAAAATATTGGAACTAGGTACCAAATCAGACACAAGAGTACAGGTATACCACAACTTGTGCGAGGAAAAAAATATTTTTTAAATTGTTTCAAGAAGTAGTTAGTTCTGCCAATATAGGAATATAAACTCCAAAAAGTATACTTATTATAAAGTTCTTTTATCTTTACTGGTTGTATCTGGATTGCCATGTGTGACAGCCTATGCCTGAGGCTTGTGAGGCCCAGCATCTTCCTAATGAAGCCAAGATCTTTGCAAAATTCTCATTACCATGTATCAGGATCATTTCTCAGCTCCATATCACGCGGGTTAGAGAAGATGCTCTTGAAGGACGTGTTTTTGTTTGTTTTCCATTCTGGAATGCATAGATCTGTATTTAATCAATCACAGAACCCACAAGGCTGGAAATTCATTGGGCTGTTTCTGTTCAGACTTCCAGTGATACGTCTGGTGAGGTGACGCTTTCCTGCATCCACCCAGAAACTGTGACTGCCTCCACCAAAGAAATGTGGGGAATAACAGACACATTCTTCTTCGTTAGCAGAGCAAAGGGTAACTGTAACACACCCTGAGGCTGTGATAAAGCAGACATAATTTGGGATGAAATAATAGAACTCAAATCTTTATGGACATGGAGAATTGAGTGCTATATGATCATTTCTCTCTCCAGGGCATGCTTCAGAAGTGGGGTTGGACCAAATATGGGGAATAATTCAGGTTGAACTGACAAGTAATCACAAATTTAAGAGTTCAATATGTGAAGTAATTTCAAACCTACTCCAAAAAACAGGTTTGGGAGGATTGGGTGAGGGTTTTTTTGGGAAAAATGCTTGCCTGTAGCCAAATCTGAGTTAAGCATTTTGTCTAACTCCATTCTTGTAGAAAATTTGGAGAAAGAGACATGTATGGATGTCAATTCACTTTATTCACAGATACGTATGTGTTTAAGATAGTGATGCTTACAGCAGGTCAAATAAATGCCACACAAAGGTTTCTGTTCAAGAATGGTGAAAATTAAATATTGAGTTTGGAAATAGGGAAATTATTTTGACTTTTTTCTCTCTTTAAAAAAAGGTGCTATTTAAACAAGAAAGTGTTTTGATGATAATTACAAAATGAAACAGGGGGAAAGAACTTCAAAGAATTATTTTGCAGCTTTTCTATTAATCTGCAAAACAGAAAAAAAGCTACTGCACTGACTTTTGTTCTGCAAGTCCAATACCACACTTACTGTGTGTAGGGTTGAGTCAGTATTTACAGAGACAGACAAAAAAACTTCTTAAGTAGCAAATAGGGTTGCTAATAAGCTGAAGAATGTGTTCTGTTAATTTGTAGTACTATTAATCTGTTGCCTTATTTAGCATTTCCTCCAAATGCTTGTGGTTACAAACTTTTCATACATTTTAGAAAAGTAATTATCCTCTAGAAACAGAATATGTTGCAGTTTGGTATTTTTATCCCCTGATTTATTATTCTATTTTCAATTTAAGAGTCATCCAGTCGAGGAAAAACAATACTTGAGAGTACAAACACACAACACAGATAACTGTGTGGAAATGCTCAAAGGAAGCTGTTTCAAAGAGACAAAGGACTGAAAATTATTTGTGCAAGGTATTCCACAAAGAAAGTAGGTGAAAAGCAACACTAAAACATTAAAAAGCTCAAGTCACATTTTTTTCCCTTTCCAAAAATAATGGTAAATCCATAACAAACAGTTCAGCCAGCTCTAGACTCAACTGGGATCTGATCCAGTCATTATTTTGGTACTTGAAATCAAAAGGGATTTGATGGGAATGTATGATAGATTATTTTCTGCACATTTTTAATTGGGTGACTTCTTTCCTTAAAGGGTTCCTAATTTTTCACACATGTCTCCAAGCATCCTCTGCCAATATTAAATTCTGCTCAGATGGATTTTCTGTTAGAGAAAAATTTGGCAGTTACAACTGTTTGGCCAAAATCCAGTAAATTCAGATGGGAGGAGCCAGCAAATGGAAATACTTTATGTAGATTGTATGTTAGTTCCTCGTGCATCCAGATTTGCACATTCTTGGAAGAAACAAAGTCAAGAACTTTATTTTGGTTCCTTTTTGACTTTGGTGAAAAAAGCTACAGTAGCACAGAACCTTCCTCCTAATCTTTGCAGTTCTCTCTCTGGTCTTTGGTGTAACAGAAGTTACCCAGCTGTATTTACTATTGCCTACATATCTCTTCCCCTTTGTCCATCTTACAGCATAAAACCTGATCAAGGCACTTTTAGAAATGAAAAGTGATTTTTTCAGATGGCTTGAATCATCAATACTCTTCCTAGGCAGGACCAGTAAGGTGAATGCCTTACAATGTTATATCCTCCTTAGATATTCTGTCTTTTAATCTTCTGAAAAGTCATTTAAGACACAGAGAGAGAAATAGTTAAATTTACTTGAAAAATTAAAGTTTCAGGCTTTATGTGAATAAATTGTTCAGAGAGAGAATGGATTTCCAAGTTTGTAGATGAATATTTAAGTATGCCAGTAATGAGCAGTTGAAATAGCACAGCTAAGCAAAGCAAGGCAGCTTTAAAAAGCCCCAAATGGTTACATTCAGATTCCATGATTTTACAACTGATTATTTTTGCCACAGATTTAAGCAAAATCCATCTTCTCATTCCAGTCTGAGGAAAAAAGTGACCAGAAGAATGGCTTGTACCATACCACTGATGTCTCCTTCACACAACAGTGTCTGAGGGCAGACACAGGTTTATTGTTGGAAAGCTCTTGTTTAGAACTACTTCTGTTACAGAGACTACTGCATGTATGTTTGAGTTACTGAGGACATGCTCATTGTAAGAATCTGCATAAGTTATTTCTTCTCGCAGCTTTTTTTTCTTCCTTTTATTTCTCTCCTGTAAGTTTGGGTTTATTTGTGTTAAGGTAATTAACCACTATTTCCCAGTCTAAAGGTTCTACAGACAAGACTATGGCAGAACTGGAACTTCTGTTTCACAGGAAATTCTAACATTTTGAAACATATCCAGGTTTGGAGTGGGAAAAAGATCAGAGAATTCATAAATTCATGTACAAGAATATGTTCAAAAAAAGTCATGTAAATAGAAATAGACAATTTTGTTAAAATTCAATAAAATATCAGTTTAGTTATTTGTTTGTTTGCTTGCTTTTTTAAAGAATAAAAGTTCTTCTGAAATAGGAATAAGTAAGAAAAATAATATTCTAAGACCTTTGCAATAAGCCTTAACCAAATTTCCTTTTACTAAGCATGAATATTTCCAATATGTAATTTCCACCTTGACATATTCCCACTGATGAATCAGCATTTTCAAAATGGAGAACATTTAGAAAATGTTTGCCCAGAGCTAGGAATAGATTGGGAAACTGCTTCAAAGTATTCTTTTGCTTCTGTTTTCAAGTAAATTTTACTAAAACATACCGTAAATGTTACATAAGTGTTCTCCACACCTTGTACTTGGCATACTCTACACATAAGGTAGCAGCACACTCACCTGATGATCATCTGTCTCAATGGGACTGGAAAGAAGTTTGCCCTGGAATCACCTTCTTGGCACCAACCAGAACTTCTCAGATGCTGATGGCAGCTCCTTTGCCACTTTGTGCTTTTTTTTGTGCAGCATCAAAGTCCTTACAAAAGTGGAAACCAGAACTTCAATTCTCCACCAGCTTTCACAACTGCTCATTTTCACTCAGGTTCCCACGGTCACAAAGGAGCAGAAGATACAGCAGTGGATATCTGAACAACAAACCTACTGACTCATTGGCCCATCAATGAGATGTTTATCTATTATTATTGACATTATTTCCACCTGGAGAAATAACTTGGTAGCCTTGCAAAAGTACTCTCATTATGGTAGTTCAGTCTCTCCTAAGCTATCTGAATTTTCTCTCCTTATGCTTCTGGATTCAGTTTGATTTGATTTGTATGTGATCTGCACATATGCAACACCATAAATTCCATCCATTCATAGGTGCAAGCACTGCCAAGGAGAAGTAGTATTATTGTTTTTCTCACTGCTTCTAGCATAAAATACAACACTTTATGGCTTTTTCATGGCTTGCTTCTGCAGTAATGAAATATAATTATACTCACATCAGATTGGGGAGGGTTACCTGCTTTACTGAGAATGATTAAGAAGAATATAAGGAATTGGACCTGGGTGTAAAGATAGCTGACACAGAAACCCAAAGAAGCACAGGAAGAAGATCCCACCCTACTGTAGGAGGATGCAGTGAGCTAAATCTGCTCAAGCCAGGCCAAATCTGTGAATCTACAAGCAATCCCACCCAAATGTGTTCATTATACAGACCTGTGCAGCACATTTAAAGTTCCTCGAGTTGTGATGTCTTTGTGGCAGGTACTGGCTTTCTTTATTGGTTTTGGACAGGCTTCAAGATCATGGATTTACAGATTATTTGAACACACTGAGACATTTTAATTGGCTAAAATGCAAACATTTTGCAGTTAATGAGGGGTAGCTTTAGAACCTGATTTTCCACTGCCTTGTACCTTATGTAGCCATTAGTTCACAGCAGGAGAAAGGTCTCAGAGTGCAGTTTGGCAGCTCACTGCTTATGACCTTCCCATGACATTAAGCCCACGGAGCTTTTAAAAACCTCCTGAGTGGCTGGTTCTGTTCTGGCTCTTCCACACTGTCACAGCAACATGATGGGGTTCAGAGTTAATGCAACTGGTGTCCAGGGGTTTTCCCAAACTTTTTCCAAGGTGCTCCCTTGCTAATCTCCAGTTTCAGCACCCAGACTTTGGAGTATATCGATGAAGAGAGATTTGTTGCCAGATCATGTTATATTCCAGCTTCTTAATTTTTTTTTTTTATTTTTACCCACCCCCTAGCTATTACAGCACTTGGTAGAACCTCAAATACCTGAAGAACATGAGAAGCAAACCCAGACCTTGAAGTATCAATGTCTTTTGCTGCAAACCTTTGTCAATCACAGCTTGTGAGGTCACTCCTCAGCATATATCCAGAAAATCACTTCAGCTTAACTTAAAATCTTCCACTATAACTATTTTATTCTGAGTATTACTACTGTATTCTTTGAGAGTTCTCAAATACTGCACTGATATGTTCAACAGGGACATAAATAAATAAATAAATAAATAAATAGGAAGGCAGAAAAAATTTGTCCTTGATTTGAGGTATTTTAACTGTTGGTTTGGAGTATGTATTTCATGACTAAATAATTTCTGATTTTTACAAAATTATCATCATTATGGAAATTACTCCTTGACACAGTGTCACTGCTGGGATTAGTATGTTTTCACGTTTTGCTTTTGCTTATTACCAGACATAAATATTTGGCAACGGTGCCTCCAGGGCTGGAGGAAAAGTGTGTGAAATTGTCAGCACTGCAAAAGAACGTACAAGCAAGTCTTTTAAAACATGTTTTGTACCTTCTGCCTTACTGCCTATGATATAGCGGCAATATTCTGGATTGCTTTGGAAATGTGTGCAGAGATTCTCACACAAACGGTGTACAACCAGAGACTAAGTTTCAGCTGCAAGACACACTAACCTCCATTTCTGTGGCTGGGAGTTGTAGCTGATGGCCCACGCTGTTTTCCATTTGATCTTTCTACCTGAGTCTTGTAGACAACCAGGGAATACAGAAGAGTATTAGCAAAATTAGTTTATACTGATGACAATGTTTACATCCCACAACACAGTGACATTGATGATGTTTTTAATATGAAATATCACAATATAATCAAGAACAACAAACGGCTAGGTCACCAAAGTACTCTCTTTACCACTTGGTGGTAAACAGGAATTTGCTTCATAAAATCTGTCTTGCTGTAAAATTCCTGCCTTGAAAGTTTTATTTAGACGTAGAAGAGGTTGGGGCATTTCATTATGAGACAAAACATCTCTGTTTAGTGTTTTGTTCCTTCATGAATTCAGTTTGCTGAAAAAGCTCTGAGTTGTACAGAGTGTTACTTGTTTAAATTAGGGCTTTCCTATTCAAATAACCTTATTCTATTTCTCTGAAAAGTTGCTTCAGGCAAGCCAAAAATGAGACCTTTATTTCACAGATGAGATGTGGCCTGGAGGAGGATGGGTCCCATGTAGATTTTCTGAGACAAACACTGCAAGTTAGAGTGCAAACATTTTCATTCTTGTAGACAGAAGTCACTCTAAGCTCCAGTTTCCCCTCCTACAATCTTTTACCCTTTGATGTGGATTGCCTATAAGAAGTGTCTCCATTGTTTTCTGGGGTTTTTTTGTGGTTTTTTTCCTAGCCCCTCTCATATCTGTTGCTAACACATGACTTCAAGATGAAAATAAATAATGAATACACAATTAAACTGCAGGATCCTAGTGAAATATTGCAACAAACTCAGGCTTCCCCTGGGAGTGTAAACATTATTCATACTTTATGTTTATGTGGCACTGGCAGCTATAAGACTTGGGAGGGAATAATTTTAAAATATTGTACTTTTCACATATTTCTAACTATTTGCAATTGCAGAACTTCATGGGAAGTCTGCGTTTAAGCACAAGAGTGCTCCAGAAAACTTATTATTGCTAGTGGATTGTTCAGGACCATACATTTCCATCTCCTTCAGCCACAATGACTCTTGCTCTAGCTAATGAGACCAAGACACAGCTTCATGCAGAGAGTATTACTGCATGTCTGAGCAGAGGCCAGAGCTCTCCCATGAAGACAATGGGTCATGGACTTCTAATTCAGTGAGCCACAATATTAAAAAAAAAAAAAGGAAAATTTAAAAAAATTCAAAGTCATGATTTTTCCAAAGCGTTTTGTTTCATTCTTAAATTTATTTAACAGTTTTGCAGCTCTTTTAAAAATTAAACCAAATATAAAATTGACCTGACACTTTCAAATTGAAAGTCAAAGCATTTCATTTAAAAATATCACCATTAAACATTTAGTGTTTCTGATTCTCCCCCTTCTATTTTTCCAGTTGAAGCAATTAAGAAAATTAAACTGACATTCCCAAATACCATTGTCCCCTTGAATACAACTTGTTTAGTGACTTGACTATGTAAAATAAAATCCTTGTTACTCCAAAGTAGTGCAAAAAAATCCTTTCTCTAAACCCAAGCAATTCTGCAGCTAAAGGACTCCCAGTGGGAGCTCTGCTCTCATACTATCCCATACAAGTAATCACAGTTTGTCATACTGAAGCAGCTACAGCTTGAGTTGTAGATGTTTGCAAGTAAAGACCTTCCTTTCATACAAGGCTTTCAAAAAAGGCTAATGTATGTTAAGACTTTGTGAGTGAACTGCTTAAAGTACTGGTGTTTTTATTTACATCATTGCTTATAAATTGAATATTCCCTTGAAGTGTTGGAAACAGAAGGTGTTCCCTTGCAGAACACCACCTCTGTGGAAGCAGAAGCTGGAAGGGCAATGGACAAAACAATGAAATGGTAAGCTCAGTTACACAAGTGCAAGGACTTAAAATAAGGAACCTGCAGGGTTTTTTTTCCGCGCGGAAAAGTCCTGCATGTGAATGGACCACATGGATTTTGCTCCATCTCTTTGTTGCCTGTGTTATTACAGAAAGCCACAGCAGACTCCAAACTCTTGCCAGTTACATAGCTGGAAGAGGCCTGGAAGGCTGAGGAATTCCTTTTATGTCCCTTGCATATTTCAAAGCCATTACCATTAGAGATTACCATCTCCCTTGTGCCTCAGGCACACGCCAGGTAAATGACTGCACCGTGTCTGTGCAGAGGACACAAAGTTTGTGCAGTCACTGGGGTGCCCCTGAGTGCTGTCCGGCTCCTTTAAAGCACTACGGACCATGAATATTTGATGCCACAACTCTCTGAATTCTTATGAACAGCAAAATGAGATTGCTAATGGTGATGTTCCTTGTCATTACGGAATTACTATTTTTGTTCCTCTTACAGGTTAATTGTTTTACATTTTAATATCTGCTATAAGACTGCTGGATGGTAGCAGAAGTCAAAGCTGAGGAATGATGGTCAAAATCCCACGTATTATTCTAGAAACACTAGAATTTGGTATTTTAATAACAGCCATCTCCATGTCAGGACTGTTATACCAAATAATATGAAGAAAATTCTGTGACAGACAGGCCCACCGCCTTTGCTGAAGTCTGTATGTCAGTGCCAGCTACTTTCTGAAGGGCATGTACAGAGGCTTTCAACTTTTTTATGTTTTTCAGATGCTGCCAGTAGCTGAAAGCTTCATTCAGCATGACCCTGTGCTCCAACACTCTACTGAGTTCAGTGGTTTGGGTGCAACCTCAGCTGACCAGCTATAACAGTCTTGCTGAATTTTATGACGGATTCCAAGCAAAAATCAGTTTTTTCCAGGTAGCAGTGTCTCATTGTGGGGAGACATGCAAACAAGTAAATAATAATAAATTTATTTGTATCAAAGAAATACTCTGTAGAATTCTATGAGCATGTGAAGAACAGAAAATCACCCTAAGCCTGGTATGTCCAAATATCAGAGGTACAGTGCATAAATTATACAGTTAATCTGACTTTGCACAGGGAGTGGATTTTGTATGGGTTGTGCAGTTCATCTGGGCAACATATGCTCAGAAGGTTTAACACTGTGGAAGTACTGCAGACTTGTAGAGTTGATCTGCAATGCACATGGATGTGTCTAGGATTTCCAGACATCCAGCAGCCCAGGCAGAGTTGCTATTCTGGTGAGACTGTTCAATTGTCAGCATTCTCCAATTTTTCCCCAACAAAACTGCCAGGAATGTAAAAGGACATGTCTGGTAAAAGTCAGATATATGGTAGGTAAGGAAAAAAAATTCCAATCGTATATATCGAACTTTTATTGACCTTATACCAGTGCCTCAGATCCTCAAGATCTATGAGAAATAACACAATAACCTAATGTGGTAAATAGATGCCAAATAAAGAAATTAAATAAAAAGCCACATTAAAAACCAACCAACCAGCCAACCAACCCCAGTTCTATATATAGTGCCTAAGCAGAAATACATGTCAGATCAGGAAGAATAGGATAAACCATTTCAGTGTGTGTGGCTCCCATGTTAACCTGAAGAAGTGTACACACACTAGGTATCTAAGAACTGTATTTGTTCTGCATACAGCTGCGACCCTTTTTCAATATTCTTTCTTCTTCAGAACTGAAGCCACTCACTCCAGCTGCGAGAAGGAAGTTCCCAAGAAGTCAGGTGAGCACAGCAAAGCAGGTCACTTGAAGGCAGCATGTTCTGGGCCAGTAACCCCATTCATTCACCCAGGATTCCTTTTCCGTCAGACACTGTCTAGTGTTACTGGGCTTGGTATTGATTGCCAGGGAACTCTGACATTTGGTGGCTGTTGTTTGATGAAAGCAGCTAATTGGAGTGCTTCCTCTGAGGAAAACCTTTTATATATGTGGAGACCTTTGTACCTGTGTATATGTAGGTGATACATTCTGAAACTGACATAAAGGAAAGCTGTTTACATGTAGCATAAATGTAACTAAGTGCTCTTGCTTTGCTAAACATTCACTCATAACTTGCAATTCAATTCCATCACCTGTAACAAAATACTCAAGACAACTGTAAACTAAATGTCAGCCCTCTTTCTTCTCAGAGAAGAAGCCTTTTTCATTCAGCAGAATTAACCAGCTTACACAACTTACATTACTTACAAATTTTTTTTTTTTTTTTTGGAAAATACCGAGGGGGTTGGGTTTTTAAAGCAGTCTTACAGAACCTCAATTGAAAATAATATGAAGTGATTCAAATGGAAAGGATTGAAAAGTGGAATATAAATCCTGATATAAGACTTCAGATGTTTTTATGTACAAAGATTTTTTTAACTCTGGTACTCATCCATGTTATACAGAGAAAAGAACAAGCAGAATCAGAGACCAACAGTAAAGCACAAAAAATGTATTTCTATACTGTGCATGAAATTGAAAACAAATCATATGCTACAGCATAGTTTCTTCAAACATCTTTTTCTGAAGTCAACAGCTTCTTGGCAATACAATCTGGGTGATGAGCATGCTTGTATAAATGCCATGTGGGCCACAAACTATGTACTCCACCTATAGAAACTGCTGTCCCAACTTATCCCAACTTCTTTTGTACCCTCCATTTTCATTTTTTTTCCAGTGCAATAATTGCAATAGGACTTACTCCAAAATTCTCCACAGCTCCTTTTACAAAATACATAGGAGTTCGTACTGAAAGTATCTCCTGACAAACAGGAGATCTTTTGAGGATTATGTTGCCACCCCCTCTCCCCACCTGCCCTTCCTCTTCTCTTTATTTTTTGTTGCTTATGAGATGGATGGTTATTATCAGTTTATTATAACTGCTTTTCCACAGACTTTCTCAAATGTCAAGTGAATCTGATCTGGAGTTCAAGCCCAAAATTACACTGGACCAACTCCAGGAACTTGTAAATAAATCGGTGGTGGCTGTATGGTTGCCAGAGCTCTGTCATTCTGCTCTTCTGAGGGTGGACAGAGGCTTTGGCTCTTTTCTAAAATTCTACACTTGCTACAGAGTTTTTCACACCTTATTTTAAAAGACCCTAGGCTTTCTCACTCTAGTTTGGCATAGTTTTACCACAGGCACAGAAAGCTACTAGCCTGCCACATTGTTGAATATGTTCATTTAGAAAAGCAGCTGAAACGTGGATTGTTACTTTTTACAATTTTTTCTGCTTTCTCTATATGTGGGAACCTCAGAGGAACAGCCATTATTTCTGTCTCTGCTCTGGCCTCTTTGTTGACATTAATAGTTTGCACTGGGCTCTACAGCGAGGCACATCTTTGTCACAGAGTATTGACTGCTCAGCCGCAGCGGTCAGCTCCAAGCTTGGCAGGAAAGTCCCTCAAGTGCAGAGATGTCTGGATTCAAGATCATGGGTTTAAAAGGAGCGGGCACAGCATTCATTCACAGACCTGGCTCACTGATGTCTGAGAAGTTTACTAGTGATTTTAAATGTTACTTTCAGGCCTGTTTCTAATCACGTCAATGCACATACAGCACAGCATCTAGTTACAGAACTGAATCTCCAACCAGTGCAGGCTCGAACTGAAAACTCTGCAGATACTTATCTTCTGATATCTTCGACACTTTTTTTCTGAAAAACTTCAAATAAACTACTGAAGGACATCATGAGAGTTGATTCAGGATATGCAACCATTCAGAACATGGTTTCTTTCCTTCAACCTCACCTGAAATTAGAACTAGTCCCCACGTCAGCCACTCAGTGATGCAGATGGCAGCGCAGATCACAGTTTGCACAACTTGATCTACAGTGGGTTTTTACCAGAAGCTAAAATAATTCCTGAAATCAGAACTAATCCTGAGTGCAGACAAGGCCTCAGACTGCCAACTAGTTCCAAATGTTTTTAAGATGTGAATACTTGTATGCTGCCAATGAGACCGAGATGACCAATTCTTTTCACATGGGTCACTCCAGGGCCAGCAAATGGTAACAGCATTTCCCCGGTGCTACCCTGGCTCACAGACACACCAGTCACATAAAGGTGAAAGTTGCTGGACTCCTTTATAATGGGTTGAGTCATTGTGTCTTCTGCAGAGCACTTTTCAAAACAAAGCAAAATACTTTATGGAGTGAAAAACACTGAATTATTTGCAAAAAAATGTCATTTCTTTTCTATATCCCTCCCCAGGGAGCCCATTGTTCAAGTAAGTATTTGCTTGTGCCCCAAAGTACAGATGTTTTTGACTCTCGTCATAAATCAAACATGCTTATGTCTAACACATTAAAAAAGAGTAGAAAATAGCAGTCACGGATTAAGATGGTTGGTCTGACCCAAACTGCAGTTCTTCAATACTCTTAATTTTTTGCTGATTCTTCTGGGAACAAAAGATTCGACAACATCATTGTGCCTCCCTCTCCTCCCTTGGAATTAAAATCAATCTTTTACTCTTTTGGAAATGTAAATTTGAAATAATCATGCATCTGGATCATGGATTAAATTTGCAGGAGAAAAGTCTCTGGCAGAAGATGGCAGGGGCCGTGCCTAAAGCTAAATCCAGACACACAAATCAGCTCTGAGCTAGGGTGAAAACAGAGTTCTGGTTAAATGGGTTGCAGGTTTTCAGTTGCAAAAGTTCCATCAAGAAACCATTCTGATATTTGAAAACAAGTAAGAACAGCCTCATGGTCACTTACAAGAAAAGCAAATTTAGCATTCCAATTACTTTTTTATCCCCTCAGACAATTCCCTCAGGCCTGTGTTAAAGGGCATTTTTTTTTTTTTTTCAGAATCAGAATTCCCTCTATAAACCTTGACAATTCCAGTGAGATGGTGCTGCCTCTTTTTTTTCATAAGGAAGACGAGGCCTTTGATAGTTTCAAATAGGGGTTTTGAACAACAGGGCAAATCATCTTGAAAGGCAGCAGGACAAACCATATTTTCAAGGTCAGTTTTTTAATCCATGGCTTTTAACCTTGCTATGATTTATGTTTGACCTCCTTTCCACAGTAGCTTTCTTCCTTCTCTCCTTCAGACTGGAAGGACACATCTATGCTTTCCATTTGATGTGGGTTTCATGTATCTGCACAAAGTAATTCATAACCACTTGGCAAAAGGCGTGTGCCCACACCACATCATTATCCTGCAATTAAGAAAATTCTCCCTGCCACAAAACTATAAAGCCCAGTGATGTTTCAAGCTAAGCCCTCAATATTCACTCTGAATTCATCTAGGACACAAAGCTGCTGTAGGGCTGCAGACAGAGAGATTGTAGTGTGCCTTTTGAAATACTTGTTGAGTGTCAATTGGAAATTTTTTAGGTTTCTCTCATCTCAGCATGTTTCCACACCTTAAGATTTTCTCCTGCTTCTCTGCACAGACTTCACACAGATATAGAGAAGATAGCTCTTCTCTGCAGCTGAATGGAACAGAAGCATGTATTGTGTTTGGTTCCGTGTGTTCTCTACCTAAGCTGTCAGGTTTAACACATTCTTCAAATGATTCCCTTTTTGATTATTCTCTGTGTGTTGCTGGTCAGGTTGCAGGTTGCTTTGTAAGACTTGATCAAGCAGGGCTTGAAATAACCATGTAATTCACTTACAAAATCTTTGATTAAAGTAAAAGATTGAAGTGAAAGGAAGATAAAAAGATTATACCTTCTGGGATGTTTAATATCAGACAGTTTCAATGCTGTGTTTTCCTTTTACTGTGCGGTAGACAAACACCTTTGCTGCACCAGAGGTGAGGTCTACATTTTATTTGCACTTCCTCCACCTTCCTAACGGTGTCTTGATTTTAAATAAGTACATCCGAGGGGGAAAATAAAAAAAAAGTTTCATTCTTTAAATAAAATGTGGTGATGACTTCCCAGCTTCTACCTCACGTGGTCCCAGTAGTAGGGAAAGAGCAGGACATTCATCGAATTGCTCCTTTAGACAGCCCTCTCCCCAAGATCTTCCAGGATCTGCTGCAGCCCAGCAGGAGCAAACTCTTCCATCAGGTTGAGATAGCCTGGTAAGGTCGTGCAAGTTAACAAAGAGAACAGTCGTGTGTCTCTAAATATACACTACAGAGAAACACGGTCCAGAAACGCTGCTAATGCAGGAGCTACCCATAAACGTAAGCACGAGTGACGCTACCGAGCCCTCCCAGCCCTTTGCTGCACTGGAGCTCTCTCGTTGGGCCTGGCCTCCTTTAAATAATTAAAGATTCTATTGGCCAGGCTCGGTGAAAGGGACCCAAAAATCTCGTTCCCCGCCGCGCTGGGCGCGGCTCCTTTAAGGCGCGGAGCGGCCCCG